>CAUYON010037844.1:0-13938 GCA_963573935.1 Arctocebus calabarensis | reverse complement strand
TCAAGGACTCTATTTCCTTTACAGTTGTGCCAGAGAAGATGAAATATTTGGGAATTTACCTAAGAAAGGACATGAAAGATCTTGATAAAGAGAATTATGAAACTCTGAGAAAAGAAATAGCTGAAGATGTTAACAAATGGAAAAACATACCATGCTCGTGGCTAGGAAAAAAATCAACATTGTTAAAATGTCCATATTACCCAAAGCAATTTACAAATGTAATGCAATCCCTATCAAAGCACCACCGTCATACTTTAAAGACCTGGAAAAAATAGTACTTCGTTTTATATGGAACCAGAAAAAACCTCAAATAGCCAAGACATTACTCAGAAATAAAAACAAATCAGAAGGAATCATGCTACCTGACTTCAAACTATACTATAAATCTACAGTGATCAAAACAGCATGGTATTGGCACAAAAATAGAGTGTTAAATGTATGGAACAGAATAGAGAACCAAGACATGAACCCATGAGCTTATTGTCATTTGATTTTTGATAAGCTTATCAAAAATATAAATTTGGGGAAAGATTCCCCATTTAACAAATGGTGCTGGGAGAATTGGCTAGCAACTTATAGAAGACTGAAACTGGACCCACACCTTTCACCACTAACAAAAATTGACTCTCACTGGATAAAAGATTTAAACTTAAGACATGAAACTATAAAGATTCTTGGGAAGCGTGCAGGAGAAACACTTGAAGAAATTGGCCTTGGAGAATACTTTATGAGGAGGACCCCCGCCCCCGGGCAATTGAAGTAACACCAAAAATACATTACTGGGATCTAATCAAACTAAAAAGCTTCTACACAGCCAAGAACACAGTATGTAAAAGCAAGCAGACAGCCCTCAGAATGGGAGAAGATATTTGCAGGTTATGCTTCTGACAAAGGTTAGATAATCAGAATCCACAGAGAACGCAAACTTATTAATAAAAAAAAGAACAAGTAATCCCATTTCATTGTGGGCAAGGGACTTGAACAGAAGCTTCTCTGAAGAAGACAGGTGCATGGCCTACATGGGAAAATGCTCATCATCGTTAATCAACAAAGAAATGCAAATCAAAACCACTTTCAGATATCATCTAACTCCAGTAAGAGTGGCTCACATAACACAATCCCCAAACTACAGATGTTGGCGTGGATGTGGAGAAAAAGGAACACTTCTGCACCGCTGGTGGGAGTGCAAACTAGTACATCCCTTTTGGAAAGAAGTTTGGAGAATACTCAGGGATCTAAATGTAGACCTGCCATTTGATCCTGCAATTTCTCTACTAGGTGTATATCCAAAAAAACCAAAAATCACTTTATAACAAAGATATTTGCACCAGATTATTCATTGCAGCTCAATTCATAATAGCCAAGTCATGGAAGAAGCCCAAGTGCCCATCTACCCATGAATGGATTAATAAATTGTGGTACATGTATACCACGGAATATTATGCAGCCTTAAAAAAGACGGAGACTTTACCTCTTTTACATTTACATGGATGGAGCTGGAACATAACCTACTTAGTAAAGTATCTCAAGAATGGAAGAAAAAATATCCAATGTACTCAGTACTATTATGAAACCAATTTACAATCACTCACACTTTCATATGAAGACTAGATCACAACTATGGCCCAGGATGAAGGAAGGAGGAGAGGGGCCTGGGAGGGGAGGGTAAAGGTCAGATGGAGAGAAGGCGAATGGTGGGATCACACCTATGGTGCATAATGCTAGGGTACTTGTCAGAATTATTAAGTACAGGGTATAAATGTCTTAACACAATAATTAAGTAAATGAGATGAGGTTTATATTAACCAGTGTGATATAAATGCTCCTAATTCTATATGAAATCAGCACATTGTACCGCATACATGCATTAATGTATACATGATCTATGAGTTTATGATTTAATAAAAAAAAAGAAAAAAAATTAGTAAACATGAAAAATGGTACTATATGCCTAGATATTTTGCCTGTAATCTGCTGGAGGAATAACATTAAAAAGTATGTTCTTTGAAATTGGAAAAAAAAAAAAATGAAAATAAATCAGCGCATTGTAGCCCATGAATGTATTTAATAAAAAATTAAATAAAATAAAATGGAACCTAGAAAAAAGAAAAAAGAATCTTATAGTCTGCTAAGAAGAAAGACAGGAAAAGTATGTGAGTGTGACGAAAATATGGTCCTTTTTTCCACTGCTCTTGGCTCCCTAGGACAAGACAGCAACTCACTGCAAACTTGAGTTTGGCCACAGAGACGGCACCTCCCCCAGGTCCTGTGTGCACCGTGGTGCAGCGTGGCCCACAGTGTTTAATTTTAGAATCTGGAGTCAGAGCCCTTCGAGAAGCATCTCCACCCCAGCCTTGCCCCAAACCCCAGCTCCTGCCACCTCATCACCCCACTAGATATGTCCCAATTGACCTCCCATCCCTCTCAAATTTTACGCTGTCCCAAAACAGTTGCAAATTTTACACTGTCCCAGCAGGAAGTCTCCTGCAAGGTCATCTGGTCCAGCACAAGTTCCCTGGGGCTTCAGGGAGCTGTGGGGAAACAAGGTTCTTGGCTCAAACACATTTAGGAAATTTGGGGCTGAGCACCACCAGGTTCTCTACACTATAGGACTTCCTGGCGCCCCGAACAAACAAACGGAAGGCACATTAAGACTCTGCGAGAGAGACGTCACAGGCAGCACGTCAAGTCCCATGAACCGGGAAGCCCCTTCCCACCTCCGTCCGCTTTACCTGCCGGGCAGTGATGCCAGGCACCCCACCCAGCTGGCACTGAGGACATAAACAAGCAAAAGACAATTCCTCAAGGAGCTCGTGGCTCGGGACTGTTACCAACTGTCCGAGAGCATGAGCTAGTGGCCAGCGCCAGTCACACCTCCTGCCCGCGCCATCTCTTGCAGTGACAGGCACCTGCTAAGCCTTGGAAAGGCAGGGCCTTGAGACCGCAGCCCTCAGTCGCCTGGGCCCTGGACTCCCGCTGCCTGCCTGGACCGTCCTACTTGGTGTTAGCACAACTACAGAAGTCGTGGACACAGAAACTGACAAAATGAAGATGAAGGAAAAATGCCGACCCCTCCACAGCCGTCACTCCAGCCCTCCGTCAGGGCCAGTCCTCACACACTCGCCTGGGGTAAGTAAGCAGAGAGAGCTGCTCCCAGCTTCTCCACTGGAACAGGCCAGGAAGACGAGAGGGGACAGCACTGTGTAGCACCGGAGGGCTCCTCACAGGCCTCCTCTGAGGCAGGGGTCAAGGCTGACCCCAGGGATGCCATATCCTTAAGACAAAAGGCCATCAGGGCACAGCCATCCACTCTGCCTCGAGAGGTGGCCTCAGGGCTGCAGTCAGACCACAGGCAGGAATATGGGAAGACAGGCTGCCTGCACCCCCCTGCCATGCCTTGGCAGCCCCCATGAGAAGGCCCATGCTGGACCTCAAAAGCACAGCTCTCCAGAGACATGTGCAGAACAGAAGTTAAGCCTGGAGAGGGCAGAATCCCTCAGGACCAAGACTGGTCAGGCCCCAGGCGGAGCCACAGGGCTGTGACCTGCTGTGGCTGACTTGGGCACATTCTCCAGGGTGCAGACACCCTCTGCTCAGACACAGCTGAGCACACTGGCTGGCATGTGCAGGTACTGGGTGAGTGCTATGGGCAGCCTTGCAACCCGACCTTCTTGTGAGGGTGGAAGCATCCTCCATGCCCAAGGGCCCTGAAATGCCTGTAACCACCAATGTGCTGTCACCACCAGAAGTGGAGGTCACCATCTGCTTCCTGAAATTCACTTTTCATTGCCATGCCAGCCCGGTCCCCACCGGAGACTAAAGGCTGTCCCACAGAGGGCCTTAGCCTCAAACTCAGGACTGCCTGTCCTCAGACCTCAGGCTTGCCTCCTCTGCAGAGAGAGTGCTGGCCAGAGGCCAGGCAAAATGCCAAAGAAAGGATAAAAATGCTTTTGCTTCAAGATGTCAGACAGGCAGCCCATACACTTGGAAAGCTCCACTACTTTTATTAAAATTTTCCAACCTGGCTGGGTGTGTAGCTCACACATGTAACCCTGACACTCTGGGAGTCCAAGGCAGGAAGATCCCTGGAGTTCAAGAGTTCAAGACCAGCTTTTGAGCAAGAGCGAGACCCCTTCTCTACTAAAATTAGAAAAACTAGCTGGGTATCCTGGTCCTGTCGTCCCAACTACTCGAAAGGCTGAGGCAAGAGGAATGTCTGAGCCCAAGAGTTCGAAGTTGCTGTCGCCCCGGCACTATACCCAGCAAGACTCGGTCTCAAAAAAAAATAAAATATAAATAAGTAAGATTTACCAACTTTCACAAAGAGGTTCTGGCAGGATTCATGCAGGCACCCACACCTCGGCCCACAGTGAGTGAGCAGCCGATGGCACAGGCTGCTCTGGGCCAGTCCATAAAAATCACCCTTACTTTTCAAAGGAAATGAAGCCCCCACCTTTTTAACCACAAATGTCATTTAAAAGGCCTACGTGCTACATAAAATTACAGCTCCAAGGTTCAAAAGAAATGGCAAAGGCATCCTGGGCGTGTTTCCCCAGGATTTCCAGACTGGAGTAATTTTGGACAAGCTTGTATGGTCAGATCACACATGACTTACTAACCTCTGCTTTCCCAGAGGGCGGCAGTGGGGCCTACTGATGTCTAAGCCACAGAACTTAGGATGGACTTCACACAGACCACAGCATCGAAGCCACTCCCCAGGGCGGAAATGCTCCAAGCCCATTTCTACCCAAGCTCCCTGGCAGGCCCCAGGCTCCTGTGCCCACCTGGACAGAAGGCTTACTTCCCATTGATGAAGGCAGGGCCCCGCTGCCTCTGAATGCTGACCCTCAGATCCTGCACGATCACACCCTGACCATGAAGAACGGTGGGGAGGCTCCCTCTCACAGACAGCTGGCCTCATTACTGTGCCAGGCCGGACCCCAAGGCACCCTCCTCCTGGGGCCCGTGTTTGACTCAGATTATGCCCACTGCCCCATGAAACAGGTCCCACCCTCCACTTTCAGCTCTGGTCCCAACCTCAGCCCCTGCCCACATGGCTTATGGTCTGAAACATCAAAGAAAGCGCTGTCCATCACCTTCAATACAACAGATTGGACTTAAAATACGAGCACTGTTATCAAGGTCCAGATTCAGGAAAAGGAATCTGGAAACTGGAACAGGCGCTCCTCTCCTGGCAGGTCCCTTGCCAGCAGGAGCTCTGTGAAGAGGGCTGAGCGGTCCCAGCCCTTCTAGGCACACCACAGGGCAACCGAGAAAGGCTGTATGACTCTTCCAGACCAGAAAACACCAACAGCACAGTGTCCCCCCACCCTTGGGCACTTGCAGCAAAGTCCCCTCCAAACTGTAAAAGCCTCGCAGAGCGCACAGTCACTCAGCCCGGACCGCTATGAACATTCTCTCCAGGCCAGCAACAGGGACAGGGTCTTCTCCTGTCAAAGAGAAGGAATTCCCGTTCAGACCATGAAGCAAAATGAAGAATTAAACGCACAGGCGAGAACCGTGAGCAGTAAACAGTGCCCCATGAAGGCCACAGGAGCCAGGCCCCTCACATGCGACCCGCTCACGGGGAGGGTGGCATCGCAGTGGACAGATGGAGACGAAGCACAGAGGGGAAGCCACCTGCCAAGGGCCACAGCAAACGGGAGACAAGCCCAAGCGCCCGCCCAGGGCCCGGCTGCCTGCAGAGTGCATGTGCCTCGCACAGCCGTGTGACGACGATACTGTGGAAAACACTATCAAAAAGTCTGGGAAGACCAAAAGGGGAGGCTCAGAAAGGACAGTGGTTGGGTGAGAACACTGGGATCACATGTGGCCTTTTGTCCTGATTGCAAAACGTTGTTGCTTTTATTATTTTAAATTGTGTTAATAATTTAAAATTATTAACACATATAAGCTGCGTTGTGTAACAGTGAAAGGATACGTCCCACTGCTGTTATTACAGTTTCCTAAGAAAACACCATGGGGCCTGTCAGGCATCAGCACACTCCCTGATGGCCACACAGGCAGAGGGACCATCAGACTGACCCTGGTCACCTCTGGGCTGGAGCCTTGCACTGGGCAAGACTCCCCAGAGTAGCCCTATTTTAAAGAGCCGGTGGCTCACGCTGACCTGGCGCCTCTATGCTGGAGGTCCGGACGACAGGGTGAGCAGGGCTCCCCGAGCCGGCCTGTGCTGGGGGAGCAGTGTGATTAAGGCATGAACTCTCTTTGTCACAAGCCATTTGATGCCGGGGCTGTTTCTCACTGCACCATCACCTAGTGCTTTCTACAGGCCAAACTGTGCCCCCTCCAAATTCATGTACCGAATCCCTGATTCCCAAAGTGTTTGGAGAAAGAGCCTTTAGGGAGCCAATTATGTTGAAGTGAGGCCACAGGGTGAGCCCCAATCCAATGGGGTGACAGTACAGGAAAAGGGAAGGACACTGCAGAGCACAGTCTCCCCACCCAGAAGAGGCCACGTGAGGACCACGGGGTAGGCGACAGCCACGAACCTGAGGAGAGGCTTTACCATGGACCAACCCTGACAGCACCTTTGTCTTAGACTTTCAGCCTCCAGATCTGACGGAGAATAAATCACTGCTGTTTAAGTCACCCAGTCTGTGGCAATTGGTTAGGGTGTCCCTAAAAGATTGAGCTTATCCTGACAGGTGACCTTAAATCACTACACAGGCTCATGCTTAAGCGTGACAGCAGCTCACACTAGTAATCTCGGCACTCTGGGAGGCCGAGGCAGAAGGATCCCTTGAGCTCAGGAGTTCGAGACCAACCTGAGCAAGAGTGAGACCCCGTCTCTACTAAAAATAGAAAAATTAGGCATGCATGACAGTAGGCACCTATAGTCCCAGCTTATAGGGAGGCTGAGGCAGTGGAAATGTATTGAGGCTGCAGTGAGCTATGATGCACTCTAGCCAGGGCAACAGAGCGGAAGGGGACAGGAGGGGAGAGAGGGGAGGGGAGGAGAAGGGAGAGGAGGGAGCGGGGAGGGAAGGGGGGTGGAGGGGAGGGGAGGGAAGGAAGTTTATTCTGCAGAGTAGAATTTACTGCATTCCATTCCTTCTACACAACCTGTCACACCACATTTCTTCCTTTCTTGTTGGCCTCAGCCCACAGGGCACTCAGGAGACTGAGCTGGACGGACCCAGGGGAGGTACTCCCAGGATGCAAGAGCCTGGTCTGCTCTCGGCTGCCACTCAGCCCTGCACAGGTGCCCTGCACAATGCAAAAGGGGGAATCAGTGATTGTTCAGGGTACCTGGTTTCAACTCCAGGAATTCTGCCTTTGTTGGTACTGAATCTCTCATACAAAACATCAAATAAAATTCTGTTATATGATCATTAAAAGCACAAATACCACAACAGGCATTACAGTTCACCCCTATCGTGTAGTTAAGCAACAGCAGCCGGGCTCCTTGTGCCAGGCATTTGGAAACATGCGCTGCCTAAAACAACAGACACTCCAACTTGCAGTCCCCCCACCACCTCCACTGAGGCACACTCAGTGTAAGATGCTCAGCATTCAAGGTGCCAGTTGATCCTTTAAAATTCATCCTCCTTTTCCTATGGGTTTAAGTCCATGCACAAACTATTTGGACCTGGGAAGCTGTGTTTTGCATCATCAGTAACACTGGGTGACAGGCATGACACGGCTGACTTGGGGACAGGTAGCCAAGAAGCCTCGTGCCCGTATCGGGCTTCCAAATGCAGTGGCTGCTCGGTCTCCTGGGGCTCAGGTACAGTATGACCCCACGCGTGCAGCTGACATGGGGCTGACTCTGCAGAAGGAACCCACGAAGAATCAGCTTTGAGGTCTCCCAGTGGCCAGGCCCAAGCACAGCTCTCCAGAACGTGGGCACACTGTATAAACACACGTGTCGGTGCACCCAAGGCAGGAGAGAAAACATCCTGAGTTTCTACAAAGTCCAGATGCCAAGTAGGGATCTCACCACTGCCAATAGCCTTGTTTAAACTTCTCTTAGCGACGTTATTGGTTCATTCTCTCAGTCTGCAAACAAAGATTCACGACGCGTTTATTTCAGGGCAGAAGCGGTGACCTAGGAATCAGACACTCGCCTTTCACCGTCCTTGACTGTGACAAACCATCGATGCAGGTCCGTGGTCCGAGCAGCCCAGTCCCCACCATGCTCTTTGGTCCTGAGCATTTCTAGTGACAGAATTCACTTTTAGTGACAATCTCTCAGCTTTTCCATGTAGAACCAAACTGAAAAGATAACCTTTTCTTTATTATTCTACTGGGCTGGCACACAAGCCAGCAGGGGGCCGTCCTAACCTCAAGCGTCAGGTGAACAGAGTGCAGCCAGCACCCTCCTGGCGCAGCAGAGGGCTCATTTCGAACTGGCCCCTCAACATCCAGGTCCCCCAGCCCGTCCCCCAGTGCGGGGCCTGCTCTGGACGGGCGGCTGTGATGAGGGGCCCATGCCTGCCTTGCTCCACTCACTTGCCCTTGAAGGGGGTTAAGTATGTAAGATAGCTTTGGCTCTTTCTCACATCTAAAGACAAAGATATAACTTGCTCTTCTAGAACAATAGCTTTATCTTAATCCACCAGAGAGCTCTTCCTTTTGATGACAAAAACATCTTGCTATGTATTCAGGTTAAGTGATTAAGCCTTCAAAGAAGAGGCCATTTGTCACCATCCTCATGTGCCCCCTGCCCACAGGTGCTGCAAGGTCACCACTTCCCACCCATCATCAGCAGATTCAGAAGCTGACCAGTGGAGCCAACAACGATGAGATGGGGCTGAAAATTCACGTGCAACACAGAAACGCTGAGAGAGGCAGGGACGTTTACCCCAGACTCCTCACCTAGTGAGGCCGCCAGACTTACAGTACGAAGTATTCTAAAGCTATGATTCAATCCCGAAATGCACCACGGGCAACTGCTCTCCCATTACTCCCCCACGGGAGTGACCGCACGGGAGGGCTGGGGAGTCACTGTCACAGCCAGCTCTGCCTCGGCCCTGCACGGTGTCTCAGGAAAGAGCTGTCCGATTCACACATCTAAACTTAACGACCTGGTTTCACCCTTGTTACCTGTCCAGAGATGGAGCAGAGAAGCAAAAGCCATAAACAGTCACAGTCAGATGCAGCTGACTTAGGGAAAACACAAACAAGCCCACAGTCACACGGGGTCACGACGGTCTGTCTGCACAGCCAAAGCCCCCCAGCAGCTGCACCCCTGCCAGAAAGGATCTGTTTTCTAACAACTGATCAGAGGGGTCAGAAGGGGCATAAAAATGAATTACAAGGAATATTGAGTGTGCTTCGATGCTTCAAAACCTGTCAGAAAAGCTGCTACTTAGCCAGAATCTCCACCAGGGACTTCCACTTTATGCTTTCATAGAATGTCCACCTTACACATGTTAGGACATCCCTACGCTCCTCGGACATGGGGCCAAGTCCCACAACCAAAGCTCTACCGCCTCAGGAGCAACGCCTCCGTCAGCGGGCATGGCCCTACTCACCCTCCCGTCCCCAGAGATCCGCTGGATCTCTCTCCAGCGCCTTTGGGCCCCAGAATTACTGAACATGGGGCAGCAAATAAGAGAGCTCTTCTTAGGACCACTGATGTCCCACGAAGTAGAAGGCCACTTCTGCTACCTCCTTAACTGCAGAATGAATCCTCCAGAAAACAGGCTACTACCAAGCCAAGCAGAGAAAACAGAAACCATGGCGACTCCCATTGGCCCCTCGTGCTATTCAACCCACCATGGGGAGCCCTGGAGCTTCAGCTCCTGTCCTGGGAAGCATGATCTGTAAAGGTTTTCAACATTTCCCTTCTAACTTCTGCAGAACTTGGCAAAAGAAAGCAGACCCTGAAAGAGTCCGCTCCTTTCTCAAAACATGCCGCAGATGTTTAACTTCATAGGTTATCGTGAAAGGGTACCACAGCCCAAAGGCTGCACGATGATCTTTCTAGACACTAAGAGCATCCTACAACTCACGCGTTCCGGGCCTGTAGTCAATCTCCAGCCACATGACCATCTGAATCAAGGGAGAGAGAGTGCCGGGAATAGGACGTGGGCACAGGAAGGCAGCCCAGGCCAGCCCACAGGCAGTCTCTGCCACATCAAGGTGCCCGCAGGCCGCTCTCTGCACCACCACAATACGCAAAGAGAACATCAGACCTTCAGAAACGCCTCATCTTCTCCACCTACCCAGAGAGCCGCACGCTCCCTGAGGACAGGAAACTTCGGAACCGCACAGCACTTCGTCACCAGCCACTGTGAAGGGTGCACAACAAACCCACAGAAACCAACACCTAACACGTCTTTTTGGTGGGCTAAATAGAAAATTTTGTTTTACTGGGACATTTTCCAAAATGTCGTCAGATTGGCTCAAAAGTAACCCAATCAATGATCCCAGCAGATTTTAGGACTGTGTTTCCCTGAGGAACAAGACATTCCCCATGCTGTGGCATCTGCTTGGGACATCCTGGCAATCTCAAGCATAAAAAGCACAATTTTTTAAAAAAGATATGCTAAAAAATGCTAGAGAAAATTATACTGGCCATGAGATGGCATGTCTTAATTCCAGAGAAATACTGCTTTATTAAAATTCAGGAGTTTAGTAGGGGGCAGGGTTAGAGACAGGATCTGGAGTACAGTAGTACAACCATGGCTCACTGCAGCCTCCAGCTCCTGGGCTCAAGCGATCTTCCCAAGTAGCTGGGACTACAGGTGCACACCTCTATGCCTGGCTGATGTTTTTATTTTTATTTTTTATAGAGACTGGGTCTTATTATGTTGCCCCGCCTTGTCTTGAACTCTCAATCTCAAGAGGTCCTCCAGATGGACCTCCCAAAAGTGCTGATGCATGCCACGAAGCCTCGCCAAAATTCAAGAGTCTTAAAAGATAGATCATACTTACACTGAACGAGATCCTCACTGTTCCAGACGGCCTTAGATCTTACTAAGGTTTGGAAAATATCAGCTGTGACTTGGACAGTCTGCAGAGCTTATACAGAGAGAATGCAGGGCTGAGCCCATGATGTGATAAGAGGCATTCCCAGCAGCCAGAGACCAGCCGGGCCCCCTGGCCTCCTAACGGCCAAAGACCAGCTGGGCCCCGTCACCTCCCTCTACATGCTCTGCAAGTCTGCGTCCGACTGTGCCTCCGCTCCCACCTACACACTTAGATTTGTATAAGGGTTTTGCCAGGACCGATAATTCATGGTTCCAATCAACAGTACTCAACAATTAAGTACTACGCACACAGAGGAATGCATGAGTGAATTTACAAACCTCTGGTTTTACCTTTTGATGCCCTCCTAGAGGTGGTGGGCCTTGCACTGATCATGCCAGTCATCATGTTGTTTTCTGGGGCACAAGAGATTGAGGTTCCACTGGAGAGGTGTAAAGACGCCAGCACACACGGCTGGCTTGGGGACAGAGGTGGAGTGGGCTCACAGCTCTTGAGTCATTCCTCTGCTGTCACTCGGAGGCCCAAACCATCCAGTCTTGTTTAGTTTCCTTTAGGTTTTTTATCACCCATAAACTGAGAAAATGTCTCAGAGTTCAGGCAGCCTGAGGAAATGAAAGTCTTCATGCGTCACCACAGGAGGGCTGGCCAGCTCTCAGCAAGGCAAGGTCATGGGGTGGGGGGGCTGGCAGGGATGGTCTTACATGCGCTCGCCTGTGCCCGCCTATGTTTCTAAAGCCTACTGTCTCAGAGGTGAAGGTTGGTACAAATGAACTGTGATTTAAATTAATGGATAAAGGATGCTCCAGCCTCTCAGGTATGCCCCGTGTTCACCTTCCAATTTAGTTTACAGCTCACTAAATCCACAGGTCAGGAGTACGTCCCACAGCCGATGGAGGACAACAAAATTTGTTCAAGAGACCCTGATTTTCATTAAAAAAAGAAAATACTAGTACAAGAAGAAAGTACAGAAAACAAATCTAGATCTTTTTTTCTAAAGAATACTTGTCTGGAGAATGAATGAAGAAAAAGAAGCACCTAAAGAAAGCAAACACATTGACATTTTTTTTTTAATTTTATTGTTGGGGATTCATTGAAGGCACAAGAAACGAGGTTACACTGATTGCGTTTGTTAGGTAAAGTCCCTCTTACAATCCTGTTTTGTCCCACATTGACACTTTCAATAGCTATCAATTCTCTGGCCAAACAAAAACTAGATAATTTAGGGTTCTAATGGTTTCAGGATCACTTTATGTAGAGTAAGTTAGAAATACGAGACAGTTGTAGAATGTTAGGATATAAACCAAGATTAGGGACAAGGAGGTGGTCGCTACAAACTCTTAAACTAAGTGCAAGCCAAGTATTTTAGCCACTTTTCTTCAGAGAACCAGGGACAGAAGGAATGGCCAGGAACTCTCTCTTCAAGGATGAAGGCGCTGTGGGAGGCTGCTGAGAATCACGGGGAAAAAAACCCTATCCACCAGTGGAAACAGAGGGCACCAGTGAAAAAAATGGGAGGGGCTCGGCGCCTGTGGTTCAGCGGGCTAAGGCGCCAGCCACGGACACCTGAGGTCGCGGGTTCAAATCCAGCCCGGACCCACCAAACAACAATGACGGCTGCAACCAAAAAATGGCCTGGCGTTGTGGCGGGCGTCTGTAATCCCAGCTACTTGGGAGGCGGAGGCAGGAGACTCGCTTGAGCCCAGGAATTGGAGGTTGCTATGAGCTGTGATGCCACAGCACTCTATCCAGGGCGACAGCTTAAGGTTCTGTCTAAAAAAAAAAAAAAAAAGAAAAGAAAAAAATGAGAGGAACCACCTGTGGGGGCCCTGCTCCTCCAGCCACTCTGGAGAGAGGCCTGGAGTCTTCTCCAGGGGCAGTCCCGCCCAGCCCCTGAGCCCACCACATCTGCTCACACAAGCAAACAGGCACCAGAAAGGCCAGCAAACAGCTGTTTCCCCACAGGCTGCTGAACCCCCCCCCCAAGATCCCCACACATTCATCCAAAAGGCTGGGAGTCACCAAGACTCTTCAGATAGGAGGAAGCCTGCTCTTGACCATGAGCCTTTAGCTCTGGAACCTCGAGTTCCCAACTTTAACAAAAAGGATGTACATGTGGCAGCCCGCACGGCAGTGAATATGAATATGATCTCACCGAATGAGAATATGATGAGATTTAAGTCCCTTCTCCCCAACACCCTGTCTCTCCACAGCAGCGCTGAGGGCTTGGACTGGGCACGGCTGGGTCTGCATCTGAGCAGAGGTCTCTAAGACAGGAACAGGTGGACGGCAAACGATCTTACCAATCTTCTTAGCTACAGTCTCTCCACTGGCGCTCCCAAAGACGTAGTAAGTGTTTTTGATCAACTGTAATTTAAAGACAGATGAGTCTCCTGAAAGTTTCGAGTTAAGTGATAACACAATTAGCCATACAATACTAACTTCTACCTACATTTACACATTTACAAATCCTGGAGCAGCCCAACGTCCCCAAATCCACAACACTGTCTCACTCCTTCCTAACACTGCGTGAGTCAAATGCCCGCACAAGCCTCCTTCCCTCAGTTCACCCACCTGCGCAACGGAGACGAATGAGAATATGATGAGATTTAAGTCCCTGGGCAGTAGCCCATTATGCACTCTGGAATGGAACGATTTTACTTTTAGAACTCAGAAGATAAGATACATAAGTGTGTTTAAAACAACTGCTGTGCCAGTTCTGCCCATTAAAGGCATCCTGGGAAAGAAAACAAACGAGCATCCCAGCGGGCACTTTGTCATGACTTCTGGAGTACCCCACGGTTGCTGACAATGAGACATTTTAGGACCTAGACCGCCGTGTCCTCAGACTTAACCCTGTCTCCCCTACCCTCCCTGCTAACATTGAGGTGTGTGCAGTTACCTTTTGAGCTTGGAACAAGCAGACTGGAATTTTCCTCTGCTACCTCTTGTGTACAGAATCTTGTTTATAAATTTCAAAAG
>CAUYON010037842.1:0-36180 GCA_963573935.1 Arctocebus calabarensis | reverse complement strand
TCAGAATTGAGTACATAGGATTCATGCTTCTCCATTCTTGTGATGCTTTACTAAGAATAATGTGTTCCACTTCCATCCAAGTTAATATAAAAGATGTAAAGTCTCCATCTTTTTTAGTGGCTGAATGGTATTCCACAGTGTACATATACCACAGTTTATCAATCTATTCTTTGGTTGGGGCGCATTCAGACTGTTTCCACATTTTGATAATTGTAAATTGAGGTACAATAAACAGTCTAGCATAAGGGTCTTTATGGTAAAAGTTTTTTTTTTTTTTTTCTTCTGGGTAGTTGCCCAGAAATGGTATTGCAGGATCAAATGGAAGGTCTAGTTTGAGTTCTTTGAGGGTTCTCCATACATTTTTCAAAAGGGTTGTGTTAGTTTGCAGTCCTACTAGCAGTGTAACAGGGTTCCCTTCTCTCCACATCCATGCCAGCCTCTGCAGTTTTGAGATTTTGTGATGTGGGCCATTATCACTGGGGTTAGATAATACCTCAGGATGGTTTTAATTTGCATTTCTCTAATAATTAGGGATGCTCGACATTTTTTCATATGTTTGTTAGCCATTCATCTGTCATCTTTAGAGAAGGTTCTATTCATCTCTTTTGCCCAGTTATATAAGGGATTGTTGGCTCTTTTTATGTTGCTTAATTTGAGTTCTCTGTTAATCCTAGTTATCAAACTTTTGTCTGATTCAAAATACGCAAATATCCTTTCCCATTGTGTAGGTTATCTGTTTGCTTTGGTTGTTGTCTCCTTGACGGTACAGAACCTTTTCAGTTTAATTAAGTCCCATTTGTTTATTTTTGTTGTTGTTGAAATTGCCATGAAAGTTTTCCTCATAAAATTTTTCCCCAGGCTGATAGCTTCAAGTGTTTTCCTCACTGTTTCTTTGAGGATTTTTATTGTTCCATGCCCTAGATTTGGGTTTTTTAGCCAAGTTGAATCAATTTTTATGAGTGGAGAAAGGTGTGGGTTCAGTGTCAGTCTTTTACATGTGGATATGCAGTTCTTCTAGCACCACTTATTGAATAGGGATTCTTTCCTCCAGTGTATGTCCTTTTTTGATTTAAGAAAGATTAGGTGGCTGTATGATGTTAGTTTCATCTCCTGGTTTTCTATTTGATTCTAGATGTCTATGTATCCTATTTTTGTCCAATACTACACTGTTTTAATCACTATGGCTTTTAGTACAACCAAAAGTCTGGTGGGCTGGTGCCCACAGCTTTGTTTTTATTACTAAGAATTGCCTTGGCTATATGAGTTTTTTTTCTGGTTCCATACAAAATGAAGAATTATTTTTCCCAGTCTTGAAAGTATGATTTTGGTATTTTAATAAGGATGGCATTGAATCTATAGATTTCTTAGGCACGTATAGACATTTTAACAATGTTGATTCTTCTCAGCCATGAGCATGGTATGTTCTTTCATTTGTTAATATCTTCTGATATGTCTTTTCTTAGGGGTTCATAGTTTTCTTTATAGAAGTCCTTCACATTTTTTGTGAGGTATGTTCCTAGGTATTCCATTTTCTTTGAAGCTACTGAGAATCTACTGAAAAAAATCATATCATCAGCAAAGAGGGAGAGTTTCACTTCCTCTTCTCCCATTTGGTTGCCCTTTATTTCTTTTTCTTGCTTGATTGTATTGGCTAGAACTTTCAGCACTATGTTGAATACTAGTGGTGATAGAGGACAACCTTCTTTGTTCCAGTTCTGAGTGGAAAAGCTTTCAGTTATACTCCATTCAGTATAATATTAGCTGTGGGTTTGTCATAGGTGACTTCTATCAGTTTAAGAAATGTGCTGCCAATGCCTGTATTCTTCAGAGGTCTAGTTACAAAAGGATGTTGAATTTTATCAAATGCTTTTTTCTCATCTATTGAGAAGATCGTATGGTCTTTGTTTTTCCTCCTGTTGATATGGTGAATTATGTTTATGGATTTGTGAATGTTAAACCAGCATTGCATCCCTGGGAGGAATCCTACTTGATTGTGATGTATGACTTTTTTAATGATAAGCTGTAATCTTTTGGCTAGGTTTTTATTGCATCTATATTCATTAGTAAAATTGGTCTGTAGTTCTCCTTTTTAGTTGGATCTTTTTCCGGTTTTGGCATCAGGGCTATGTTTGCCTCATAGAACATGTTAGGGAAGATTCCTTCCTCCTCAATTATTTGGAATAAATTTTGTAGTATAGGAATAAGCTCTTCTTTTAGGTTTATAGAATTCTAGTGTCCAGGCCATGCATCTGGACCATGGCATTCTTTTGTTGGGAGTTTTTTTTATTGTTTCTTTGATGTCAGTTCTTGAAATTGGTCTGTTCAGAAGATCTATTTATTCTTAATTAAGTCTAGGGAGAGGGTGTGATTCCAAGTATTGATCCTTTTCCTCCACATAGTCAAATTTCTGGGTGTAGAGTTTCTGGTATTATTCAGAGATGATCTTTTGTGGCATCTGCTGTTATTTCCCCTTTTTCATTTCTGATTGAAGTTACTGGTGGTTTTACCTTTCTGTTTCTAATTAGTCCGGCCAAAGGATTATTTATTTTATTCACTTTTTCAACAAACCAACTTTTTGTTAATTTTCTGAATAATTCTTTTTGTTTTCAGTTTCAGTAATCTCTGATTTAATTTTGTCTATCTCTTTTCTTCTGCTGGATTTAGGGTTAGATTGTTCTTTTTCCAATTCCGTAATATGGTTTGTGAGTATGCTGATGCTCTCATTTTCTGTTTTTCAAAAGTAGGTATTTAGAACAATAAATTTTCCTCCCAGGACTGTTTTTGCTGTATCCTAGAGATTTTGGTAACTTGTATCTTCATTGTTGATATGTGTGAGGAAATTAAAAAATTCCTCTTTTATCTCTTCCTGAACCCAACTATCATTCAAAATAATGTTATTTAGGCTCGGCGCTGTGGCTCAACAGGCTAAGGTGCCAGCCACGTACACCTGAGCTGGTGGGTTTGAATCCAGCCTGAGCCTGCCAAACAACAATGATGGCTGCAACCAAAAAATGGCTAGGCATTGTGGTGGGCACCTGTAGTCCCAGCTACTTGGGAGGCGGAGGCAAGAGACTCACTTGAGCCAAGGAATTGGAGGTTGCTGTGAGCTGTGATGCCACAGCACTCTATCCAGGGTGACAGCTTGAGGCTCTGTCTAAAAAAAAAAAAAAAAGAAAAATGTTATTTAGTTTTCAAGACTTTGTGTGGTGATTAACATTTGGGGGGGGTGTGCTTCACCATTATAGCTTTGTGGTCTGAAAAGAGACATGGTATAATTTCTATTCCTTTAATTTTGCTGAGGTTTGATTTGTATCCTAGGATGTGATCTATTTTAGAATATGTGCCTTGAGCTGATGTGATGAGAAAAAGGTATATTATTTTGATTTGGGATGGTGTGTGTTCTGTATATGTCTATTAATCCCATTTGTTCTAGGGTCACATTTAAGCCCTTTGCATCCTTGTTTAGTTTAAGTTTAGAGGATCTTTCCAGTTCTGTCAGAGGTGGGTTGAAGTCCCCTACTATTAAGGTGTTATAGGATATTATATTGCAGACCCCTTGAGGTCTGTCTGATAAATTTGAGAACATTTAAATTAGGAGCGTAAATGTTTATTATTGAGATGCCTTCTTTTTGTATTCTTCCTTTGACCAGTGTGAAGTGTCCATCTTTGTCTTTCTTAACTAAAGTTGGTTTGAATCTGCTTGTATTGAGAATAAGATTGCAACCTCTCTTTTCTTCTTATTTCCATTTGCTTGAAGCACTGTTTTCCATCCCTTAACCCTGAGTTTTGATTTGTCTTTCAGGGCAAGGTGTGTCTCCTGGAGATAGCATATGGATTGCATAATCAGCCAGCCTGTGCCTCTTCAGTAAGGAATTCAATTCATTGACATTTATTGAGAGTATTGACAAGTGTGGTAGAATTCTATGCATCTTATTATGAGATAGTTTGTTATGTGGGTTTATCCTCTGTGCCAGTGTGGAAGCTAAGCTCTGGCCTTTGGCTTCTAGGTGTTAACTTTGGTAGTGTTCCATTGTGGTGTTCAGTACTGAGAATAGGTTTAAGTATTTCCTGTAGAGCTGGTCTTGTTGTGATGAATTTCCTCAGTGCTTGTCTATCTGCAAAAGAGTTGATTTCTCCATCCGTTTTGAAGCTATGTATAGCAGGATACAGGATTCTCTGCTGAAAATTATTTTGCTTAAGGATGTTGAAGGTGGATGACCATGATCTTCTGGCTTGGAAAGGTTTCAGTTGAAAAGTCTGCTGGCATCTTAATGACTCTTCTCTTATAGGTCAATTGGTGCTTCCACCTATCTGCCTGCAGAATTTACTCCTTCATCTTCACTTTGGACAGATTAATTGTAAAGTGTCTTGGAGAGGATCTGTTAGACTTGAGATGGTGCAGGGTTTGATATCCATCTGAAAGGAGCATGTCAGGATCTTTAGTAAACTTGGGCAGTTTTCATTTATGATATTGTCCAGTAGGGCTTCCATACCTTTGTGACAATCTTCCCTTTCAGGGATTCCTATTATCTGTCTGCGTGCACGTTTCATGGTGTGTTGTAGTTCTCTAAGTGCCCACTCTGCTTTCTCTCTCTTCTTTTCTGACTCTGTAACTACCTGTGTTAACTCAATGACTTTACCTCGTAACTCTGATGTTCTTTCTTCTCTGTGGTCTAATCTATTTTTGATACTTTCTAAAGCTTCTTTACATTCCCTGATTATCTCCTTCATTTCTTTAAGCTCATCCATATTTTTCCATATTCTACATATCTCTTGTCTGACTTTTGTTTCTGTCTTTCCATTTTCTCATCCAATCACTTTATTGTCTTAATCAGCCATATTTTAAATTTCCTTTCTGTCAAATCCATTAATTCTTTATAAGAGATCTTTTGTAAAAATTGCCTTGTGGTCCCTTGGAGGAGTTGCTCTATTTTGGATCTTCATGGTGCCTGAATTATTCTTTTGGTTCCTCTTCATGTATGCTTTCTTCTTGTTCACTTCCTTGTGCACCTTTTTCCTTCTCACTTCCTCCTTTGCTTTGAGTTACCTTGTCTCAGATTTTAGATGATGAAGAGGCCTCTTGATATAGGGTCAGAAGGTAGAGATGGGTTAGAGCAAGCAAGAAGAAACAAGAAGAAAGGATATAAAGGACAGGGAAAAAAGAAGGAAAGAGTAAGGGAAAAGAAAAAAAAAGAAACAAAAGAAAAGAAAAACATAAGACAATTAAAGAATAGGAGAGAAAGAGGATAGGAAAGAAGGATGAGAGCAATAGAAGAAATGCTATTCTTCAGCATGATGCTAAGGCCAGGCCTTTAGGTCAAGGGTTTTCAGGAGCTGGGCTGGGTGGGTTCCTCTAAATCAGGCATTCCTTATCAGCATGAACACATCCAGACTCTTCCTGTGCCAAAGTTAAGAAGACAGGAAAGAGCAAACACAAAAAACAAGAAAGAAAACTTGAGTACAGATGAAAAAAAAAAAAGAAAGAAAAAAAATTGAAATGTTCTTCAGTGTCTACCTGATACTTTCTTTCTGAGAAAATTTTTCTGGCCTCCTTGAGCCAGACTTCTGCTATGGTCTACCTGCCAGGCCACAGCTGTGTCACACCCACCCTCAGCAAAGAAAGGGTGGAAAAGAAAGGAGAAAAAAATAAAAATAAAAAATAAAAAAGGTGAGAAGTGGCTCAAGGAGTAGGGCTCTGGCCCCATATACTAGAGGTAGTGGTTTCAAACCCTGCCCCAGCCAAAAAAACTGCAATAAAAAAAAAAAGAACGAAAGAAAAAATGTTAAAATAAGAATAGGCAAAGGAGATTAAACATACCATTGAATCAAATAAAGGAGAGAGGGAAAAAAAAGAAGACCACAATCTGAGAAGAAAGGAAAAAAAGGGGCGGGGATATCTAGCTGATGCAGAAGCACCTTATGTGGGAGAGATGAGAAGAGTAGAAGAGTCTCTATCAACCGAGAGAATGTCAAGGAAAATAACGGAGTGCTTGCTCTTGTTGAACGTAAAACTGGAAGTTAGGAAATGACCAACTAAATAACTTAGCAAGAGACAAAACCCACTGAAATAAAATTTAAAGAAAGCTCAAATAATCTGATGTAAGCAATCTCAACAACCAATAGAGGAAGGCAAGCAGAGAAAAAAAATTAACAATGACAACTAGAAGAAAGAAAAAAGAAAACAAAACAAAACAAAAAAGAAAAAGCAACAACAGCAAGAAAAAATATTTATATACATATGAAAAGATACACGTATATATGAGATGTAGGGATCTGACTTTAGTAGGAATATATTTATGTTGCAATATACTTCCTTGACACCAGGTGGGCAGTGAATTTGGGGTACAAACAACATACTTGTTAACCCCTCTTTGGTTCCCAGTCTTAGATCTGTTTCCCAGCAAACTTGTTCCTGGACATCCCCTGTGTACTCGCATGACACTCAGATCCCACTCATCTAGGCTTCTACAGCTCTCAAAAAATTTTCAGAGGCAGGTCTCACACATTGTCCCTACAACATTCCCAGGGAGTGTAGGTGTCCCTGCACCTGTCATGAATAGGACCACTCCCTGCAGGCAGAACTTAGACCTCTGTGCCTTCAGTCCCCAACAAAAGACCCATCCTCATTACCTTCTGGTGATCTTTGCATTAATGGTGGCCTCCTGTCCAGGAAATTCTCCCTATATGGATGTCTCACCCAACCAAACTGTGGCAGAACTGCTCTGGACAACACCCCGATCTGGCCACCAAATTCTGCTTGGGATTGCATACTTCTCCAATTTTTCTGCTCAATGCTTAAGTTCCTCCAAGAAATGAAAAGTGGAAAAGGCTTCCTCTGGGTCCTCTGTGGGGGGTAAAGGAGGGCTGGCTGCTGCTGTAGTGTCAGCCAAAGCCAGGGTGGGCTTGTAGAAATGCCTGATGTGCTGGGTCTCTGCAGCTCTGGCTTGCACTTCAAGTCCAGTAGTCCACCACCTCACTGTACACCCTGAACTACCACTCTATGCCAATATTGCATGCCAGGTATGATCTAGCCCTCCCCCTCTCCCCTGTTGCTCCACTTTTGTACAGTTTGAATCAAAGTTGTAACTGCACCCCTCATGTAGATAGTGTGCATTTTACCTATTAGGTGTGAATTTATCACTCTCCTCCTGCCTCCTCCCACCTGCTTGCTTTTCATTGAATTTTATTACCAAATGTACACATGGATGTTGATTGATTAATTTCAACTTAATAGTGAGTACATATGGTGATTTTTCCCCCCATTCTTGCAGTACTTTACTTGGAAGAACAATTTCTAGTTCCAACCAGGTTGTTACACAAGGTCTTAGTTCACCTTTTTTTTTTTTAAGACTGTGTAGTACTACATGATGTACATCTATTTTATTAATCCACTCATGTATTGATGGGTTCTTGGGATAATTCTACATCTTTGTGGTTGTCAATTATGCTGCAGTAAACATTCGAGCACACATCTTTTTGATAAAATGGAAAGTCATATGAAGATACATTAAAGAACTAAAAGTTGACCTATCAATTGACCCGATAATCCAGCTAGTGGGTATTTATTTAAAAGTAATCTTCATTTTAATAATAGCCTTCTGTAGGTAGAAAGATTAGAAAGAGAAACTAAGGTAGTAATCTAGTGAGAGAAGGTAATTATAGCTTAGTGAAGACACAGAAAATTCTACTCAGTATAACTAGAGGTAACAGGCCTTGTTAATTGTATGATCATGGTTGATGGGAGAAAAGGAACTCTAAAGTGGATTTATTTTGGTTTTATAATAATTCAAAATTTCTTTTTTTTAAATTTATTTAATTACCAGGTGACACTTTTTCAATGTGTCAACAATAAGCTAAGTTAGGAGTTTTTGAAAAAAGCAAATGAAAAATAAATAGCAAAATGAATGCTGTTGGCTCTCTATGTGCCATACATACCTAGGACTAAGTTTTCTAGGAAATGAAGGTATCTTTTGAATCAAAAGAGAAAATTTGGGCATTAAGCACCTTTAAAACCTGTGAAGATGGCATGGTCAGGAGGAAGACTGGAAGCAGTGAATTATGTACCCCCAAATAGTATACTGTAAACCCTAAGGAGTATGTGAACCATAAAATATCGTTTATTCAAAATCCTAAAGTATTGAGCTTTTCTAGATGGCAAATTTTCCCAGGAACTGGCAAAGTATATATTTTTTTATTTCAATCATTTCAGTTAGAAGTTATCCTACAATATGTTCAATACACTTTAGTTTTCTAATTTGAACATCCTGTATGCCCAAGATAACTTTAATGTAATAATGACTACTATTCATTGAGTATTTATTATATGTCAGGCACTGCATGAAACACTTTTAATCCTTTTTATAGCCCTCTGAAGTAATGACTATCATTATCTTCATATTTTAAGATGAGGAAATTGTGGCTCAAATGGGTAACCTAAATGATATTATATAGCTAATAAGTGATAAAATATAGAATAAACAAAAAACATTACTAGTTTTACAAAATGGGTAGAGCCTATTAAGTAGAGCATAACATGATTAAACATCTCTTTCTCTCACAATGAGGACTCAATGACATTATTGTCAATAATGTCCTATACAATGAGAATCTTTTCTTGATCATAGACAAGGATATCTTGATTTAGAAAGAAAGGAGGTATCTAGAATCATTCAGCTCAACCAGAATTCTTCAAAGTAGTTTTGTGAGGCAAAACTTACTATAGGGACCAATATTAAGGATTCATATTATAAAATAATAATATAATAAGAATAAAAATTAAATGTAATGATAATAATTAAAATGAGAACAAAAAGAAGGAGAAAAAATTTAAAGAGGAAGAAAAAGAGAAAGAAATAGAGCAAAAAGATGAGAAGAAGAGGAGAAAGAGGAGGTCAATCATGAGATCTATGTGCTAAATACATTGAATACACCATCTCCTTTCACTTCCAAATATCTCCTCAGTCTTCAATTGAAGTAACTACACACAGAGAGTTTAGTAACTACAAAAATCTTACACAGTGAGTAAGTAACATCTTGATTCCAAGTCTTTCAGATTCAGAACTAATATATAAGGTCTTAATATAGTGCAGATGTATATAGAATAAAAAATGGTTTTATCTGTAACTAAACTGGAAAATTTTATGAAAATCCTTTATTTTCATTTTATAGTTCACTGAATATGAATATTATAATGCACTTTGTTCTGTTAATTTTTGAGTGGAATGTTACTCAATCTGAGTAAAGACCACCAGGAGTAAACATCTGCTGAGACACATATACTCACACCTCTCAGTCATTATCTGTCAACCAAAGATTTTGATTCCTCAGAGAAGATTAAGTCATGGGACAACTGCATTGAGAATACATCTGATGTATTCTATACATAAATCCTGCTATAAATCCCGCTTAGAGCATACACATTTTAAAAATTAATTTCCAATTCCTGTTAAATTATTTTTACCAAGGAACTTTATCTGGAATTCAAAGAAGTGTTTTTATATAAAAACCTGGGAATAAAAGTATAACTTATCTTGGGTGGATTGCCTAGAATTAGACACTGAGATAAGGGGATATGTGCAAGTAATTTGTATTGGGGATGAAATAGAGAAATACATTAGGGGAGTGGAGAGGTGTGGAAAAAAGGGGACCAATAAAAATGTATCGTTTGCCAGACACAGTGGCTCATGAGTGTAATCCCAGCAATTTAGATGGTTGAAGGGGGAATATTGCTTGAGGCCAGGAGTTCAAGGCTGTAGGGACCTATGATTGGAGAGCTATAGCACTCTAGCCTATGAGCCCAACAGTGAGAACTTGGTCTTTTAAAAAGAAATAAATTATATTTTTGAACCCATTACTGTTCTGAACAATAGGGCTCAATTTCACAGGGGAACTTTGAGACACCGAATAAAATGCATTTCAGGATTATCCTGACTGTGGTACCAAGGAGTTGCACTGTTTGTTCAGCAACTTTTATTAGTCATTCATTGAGGGACATCTCCAGGGGTATCAACCCCAGTGCTTTGGTCTGGTCAGGTTCTGCACAGATTAAATGAGGAAACTCCCACAACTAGAGAAAGTCCTCTTGAAAAAATTCATGAGTGTGTGTGGGAAGGGGAAGTGCTAAGGAGACATGGAAGGATATCAGTAGTGTGAGCAATACTTTCATCCCCTAAAACAGCAGTAGCCTACCGCAAGCTCAGGTTTTCATGAACCAATTCATCTGTCTTCTGTGTAACCATATCTTCCCTCTCCTTTCATAGCATCCCAATTTGCAATAATGATCTCTTATTTCACTTGGTCTTCTATGAAGCAGCTATGTGATATGAGATTAGTTGAGTCAATACCAATTGCTATTTTAATGTGGTTTTATCAACAAATCAAATGCTTTTGGCCACAAATCAAACACAAACTATTATATAAACAATTAGTGCAATGTGTAAGGTAGTATAGTTGATACAATGATAAATAATACAGTCTTTATCCTTTGAATATCTCCCAGTTTTGGCAGAGAAGATAAAAATGCAATGAACTAAAATACATGACAAAATATAATCTATTTATACCCACATGAACTTTTCCCTCATAATTCTAGATGAAAGTTATCATTAGTATCTCCAAATTTTTATTAAATGAGTCTATGCAACTTACCTGACACTAAGTCATGAAGGAAGAGTTGTGTAGTACTGTTGGTAAAAATGGTATTGAGAGAGAGAATTATGGGCTGGGTCTATGCAATGAGGGAAGACATAGTAATAGGAATGGCATGTCTTGACTGTTTTCATTCAACTAGGAACACATCATGTCCCCTAACTGTGCAAGTTTATCTTGTATATAGAAGATAATGAATTTAATATTGAGTAGGAGGTGCCTCAAATAAATGTCCATCCAGTGTGCATCATGCTTAGGGGGAGAATGATTGATGATCTTAAAATGCCATTTAATTTTGAATATGGAAAAGTTAGAGTGAGTTCTGCAAGACCTACTCTGCTCTTTTTTTCTAGTGAAGGAAAGAACAGTTTAGGCTCCATTTGGTCAGAAGAGTGTAGACTTTTATTTCCATTTAAAAAGAATATGGGAATTTAAGGTGAGTAGAATTTATGAAGGGCCAATTTGGATGTTTTATCTATAAAAATAATTCTATTTTTAACAATCTCGTTAAGTTGCTGAATTGCATAATCACAAACTATATAAGTTAAACAAACTTAACATTTCTAGGACAAATCCAATGTGGTATGAATGTAAAATTAGAATAAATAAATTTTACATTGCTGTGTTCTATTTGCTAATATTTGTTGAAGTTTTTATTAATATTAATGAGAAATTGGCATGTAATTTCCATTTCTCATGCAGTCTGTCAGGTATTGGTGTCTTGGTTAGAAAAGCATCAAAAAATAAGCAGAGGAGTATACCTTGCTTTTTCTACTTTCTGGAAGTACTTATGAATGATTGGAATTATCTATTTATGGAACACAAGTATAACTTACCTCTACAGATGTCTGGGTTTGTCATATTATAGACATATTTATACTACTGACTCAACATCTGTAATGTTTATATAACAATTTTATGCTTATATGTTTATTTTTGAGTTATATGTATTTTATATATTTTAATCTTAAATTCTTTAACTTGGTATACAGTTGTTCACAATATTCTTTAAGTCTCTGTTCCAGTAGAAGGCCTACTTATTATGAATTAATAAGTCAATTTTGTTTTGTTGTAGCTTTACTATATCTTTTTTTTTTTTTTTGTAGAGACAGAGTCTCACTTTTTATCGCCCTGGGTAGAGTGCCGTAGCGTCACACTGCTCACAGCAACCTCCAGCTCTTGGGCTTAAGCGATTCTCTTGCCTCAGCCTCCCTAGTAGCTGGGACTACAGGTGCCCACCACAGCACCTGGCTATTTTTTTGTTTTGCAGTTCGGCCGAAGCCGGGCTTAAACCCGCCACCTTCGGTATATGGGGCCGGCGCCCTACTCGCTGAGCCACAGGAGCCGCCCTACTATATCTTTTTAAAATGTACTTACCTCCTATGTTTTTCATCATTTTCTTCTTAAAATTAATCTGTTTTTCATTTTTTTAAAATTCTCAAGTTGAAACCTTCATTTTCAGCCTCCCTTATTAATGTTCTTTTTTATTGACAGTGTAACTGTATCCCACAAATTATAAATATATTAATTTTATCATTACTTTTATTATTTTATTAGCTCCATTAGAAATATAAGTATTTGTTTATAAATTCTAAAATGTTTATAATTTTTTCAAAGTATACACACATACACATAGGAAAAATTGTGTTTATATGGTTCTCCATACATGCAAGTATTATCTTCTTCCTATTGGTTAATAAATTAATACATTTTTGTCTAAATGGAAGATCTGTGTGAAATGTTCTTTTGAATTAGTGTAGAGATTTAATTTGTCAATGAATATTCTAAAAGAAATATTACATGTCTGTTTTAATTGACTGTATAATCTGAAACTACTGTAAAAAATTATTATTTACATCTTCAGGAGGGTTGTCGATCTTCTTGTCTAGTTAAGCAATCAGTTTTTAAGAGATGTGGATATTGTTTCTATCATAATGTTTATTTTTCAAATTTTCCTGTTTTTTGATTTAAAAAATACTTAAACAATTTCATCAGGTATATACAATAGAGATAGAAATTTTAATACAACAATGTTCCTTATAGCTAATAACGATTTTATATTTATTTTATTTTCTTTATATAATAAGTTAAAAACTTTTTTTTTTTTTTTTTTTGAGGCAGAGTCTTACTATGTCGCCCTAGGTAGTGCTGTGATGTTACAACTCATAGCAACCTCAAACTCTTGAGCTTAAACGAATCTCTTGCCTCAGCTTCCCAAGTAGCTGGGACTACAGGCACCCACCACAACGCCCACTTATTATTTTGTTGCTTTTGCAGTTGTCATTGTTGTTTAGCAGGCCCCAGTCGGGCTCAAACCCGCCAGCCTTGGTGTGTGTCGCTAGTGCCCTCACTGTGCCACAGGAGCCGAGCCAAATTAAGTGCTTTTAATTCGTATTTTTCTACTATGTTATTTGGTGCTATTTGTTTTCATCTCCCCTATGCTTTCTCTTTCCATCTTTCTCTTTATATTTTCTTATAATTTTGGTATTATTATTGCTAACAAATAGACTTTTTATGTTGTCTTTTACTTTTTGTTTTAATACTAAAAGTTTTAGCCAATTTTTATTTTTTGGTATAATATATATGTGATATACATCAGATATAATAAATACAAAGATATATATAGAAAGTAAATACATACTCAGTTTTATGTGATATTTATTTTTTATGTGATATTTATTCATCCAATTATAAGTTTTCAGAAATTTCTTCTTTTTTTACAGTCTTTCTTTGGGTTAATTGTTTGATTTTCTTTTTTCTTATTCCATCTTTCCTTCACCCCACACTCTAGCACTGGTTTAGAAGTTACGTGTTGCATTTCTCTTGTGTTGGTAGATAATTTCTTATGCATATTTTTAGTTATTGATTCTAAATTTAATTAGTTTATTTAATCTTTTAAATATAATAGATTTACTAACTTCAATAATTTATCTGTTGACTTCATTATCTAACATTTTAATTTTATCTCTCTCTTTCAACACAATTATAAGCTTGTTATTATAATTCAACACTCTTATTGCTCATTTAAATTTATTATTGTGTTTTCTGATTTATTTGTTCACTCATTCTTGAATCTCAGGGTTGCTTTTTGGAATAATGGTTCTTTTTCCTGAAGTACCTTTAAAAAAGTATTCCTTTGTAAGTATCTGTTGTAGGCAAATTCTCTGAGTCTCTCTCTCTCTCTCTCTTTCTCTGTAATCATCTCTAGAGCACTCTGATACTTGAATGATAGTTTTCTTCTATATGATACTGCTATAAGTAACTTCTCATAAAATGTCTTTTATTTTTAAAACCAACTGCTTTTTTCTTCTCTAGAATGACTTATCCTTTTAAAATCTGAGGCTCTTTGTCTTTTAAAAATTCTCAACCATTTTTACTTTGACTATTGTTTCTCACATTATCTTTAGTTTCAACTTGTAGAACTCTGAATAGGCATTTATGCTAGAACTTCTCTTTATGTCTTACCTGTCTGAGATTGTCTTTCATATATTCCATCTCTTTGTCTCCTTGTGTTTTATTCTGAATATTTTCCATTGTTGCAGTTAATTGATTTTCTTTTTTATGTGTCTTTACTGCAATTTAGAATTTGTGTCCATCTCTCAATTATATATCATGTATGTACAACGTACCTTTTTTTTTTTAGTCCGAATGATTATTTTTGATCCTCTCTTTTTTCTTTCTTTATATATTCAATTTACAATTTTATTTTCTCAAATATATTTTGCATAACAGTTATTTCTGGACTGTTTCTCATGTATCCTTCTATCTATCTTATTACTTAAATTCTATTCATTGCAATTTCCTAAGTTCTGGATTATTGTAGTAAATGCTTCCAGTGGTTATTTTAGTTTCCCTCTTCCATCTAGGAGCATTGTCAACCCAAATCCTTTAAAGTAAATTGTTGCCTTGAATTTGGGTCAAAGGCAAATGATAGTGAATAATTATGCTTTCTCCTGGGAGACTTTTGTTTTTCTCCTGCACTTAAAGGTAGAGTGAAAACAATTCCCCATCCCAGGCCCTTGTGGGGTAATATATTTCTTTTCTAGTTTACAGTTGCACAGAAGGTTTGGCACCACAGGGGACTCAGCACTATGTGAGAGATTTATGATTCACGCTCTATGTTATGTGGGTTTGGGGAATGCCTCTTGTGAGCTTGATGTGATTATTAAAACCTTGGCTTACCGCTCTAGATTTCTGTTCCTGTTTTATTTTTGTTCTGTGAGGACTTCCCTTTATTTTAGCCAAAAAAGTTTTAGAAATGTATTATTCAGTACCTTTAGCTATTATATAGTGGGGTAGATTCCCAGCATATCTAATATTCTATATTGCCTACAATAAAAGTCCCAAATTAGTTTTTAAGTTTTATTCTTGAGGTCTAAACTGTTTGCAAAATGAGATGGCTTAATTATTATTGTCTTTTGCCAATTACTAATGTGGCTGAAAGATTAAAAAAAAAACTACTTTCTTTTGTTGTATAGTCTCTTTCTTTTGTCTTTTATGTGTCTTTTATTTATAACTTCTCTCCTGGTCTGAATTTATAAATGAATACTGAAAAATAAATATTGATCAACTCTGAATCTCCCAGGTTGGCAATACGGTGGAGAGGAGAGTGAACATCAGAAAGTTTTCAAAGCGCATGAAGAGTTTAGACTGCATGTGATGTTTCTTACACAATCTCTTTGTCATAGTCATCTTTCCTGCCTAGTGCTAGGAAGTGCTTTTAAGTCAACTCACAGTTCAACCGAGATGTGCAATAATATCTTCTTGTGTCATAAAGAAATTCAAGGTGATAATGCAAATCTGGGATTATGTTAACTTCAATAATGTCCACACTGATTCTCTATTTTCTCTTTTATTTTACAGTACTAGCTTTGATATTTTATCTTATGACTATGTTGTATACATCATTCTCCTCTTAGAAATTTCTCTCATGGGAAGGAAAGCGACCCTGGATTTTGCCTTTGGGCTACACTTATCACTCAAGCAGTATTTGATAACACATTATTTTTCCCTCTAAATTAATAATTTGTAGTCCCACTAGTTCCCTCTTATGTACCATCCTCCACTATAGCCTTAATAATTTCCAATTGATCAACTTCTATCCTAAAGACATTGGGGAGGCTGACACTGTATTTTTCTCTGTTGATTAGGCTTATTGCTTTGTTTTGCATTAGTTTTCAGAGCAACTGTAGAAACAAAACATTCATAATAGATTTCAAATTGAATCAGTGTGTATAGATTACTGGTATTCTGGAAACACTTTCACCCATTTTATTAATTTATACTTAGGGAGTAGGCAGTTTTCAGATTTTATTTTGAGATGATAAACCATAATGGATCTAAACATGTGAAGATACATATTTAATGCACTTTAATGCCTTTATGGTCTCACTGTTAAAACGGAGAGCCCTAAATAATCCTGCATAGGAATGCTTACGCTATCACTGCTACAGTCCCTGAAGAGCGATGAATATGTTCTAGTCAAAGCTCCATTACTCCAACTTGTTGAAATATTTGTATCCCTGCAAGTTTTGCCTGGTGCTGGGATTCCACTGGTAGATGACTTCAAAGTGCTGTTGTGTACTGTGAGTCTGAAAGATAGAGACAAACCTTGAATTTGCTTCCAATAAAAATTTAAGACTAGTATTTAATGAAAAATAACCTGAGAATCTCTGATGTAATTTTACATGTCTATTTTTGTTATAAGTGATGGATATTACATGTCTATTTTTGTTATAAGTGATATGTTTCTCTTTCACCATAGAAATCAGACTTTTATTATACAAAATCTGTGCCATAGTTAACATGTTTTATATTTAAAGGCTATAAATAAATAAACAATAACTGGCTAATATTTATTAAGGAATTGTAAATGAATAGCCATATCCTTTTCTGTTGCTGTATCTCCTTTAATACAACAGTACTTTACTGTAGGCATTTTATTGACCCTTTTTTTTTTTTTTTTTACTTGTTAGGGAATCATTGAGGGCACAAAGAACCAGATTACACTGCTTGCATTTGTTAGGTAAAGTCCCTCTTATAATTGTGTCCCACCTCCAAGAGATATGTCACACACTGTGAGCTCCCAGCCCCCTCCTTTCTTCCCTCTCCCCATTCTCCCAATCCCCCACCCCACCCCTACGTATTAGCATTGATCGTCCTCATATCAGAATTGAGTACATTGGATTCTTGCTTCTCCATTCTTGTGATGTTTTACTAAGAAGAATGAGTTTCAGCTCCATCCAGGTCAATACAAAAGATGTAATGTCACCATCTTTTTTAGTGACTGAATAGTACTCCATTGTATACATATACCATAGCGTGTTAAACCATTCCTGGATTGGTGGGGATTTAGGTTGTTTCTGCAATTTGGCAATTGTAAATTGAGCTGCGATGGTCTAGTGTAAATGTGCTTATGATAAAAAGATTTTTCTTTTCTTCTTGGTAGATGCCCAGTAATGGGATTGCAGGATCAAATGGGAAGTCTAGTTTGAGTTCTTTGAGGATTTTCCATACTCCCTTTTGTACATCTAAAGAGACAAAAACCAAAGCAAAGAGTCGGCCATCAGAATGGGAAAAGATATTTTCATATTATCAATCAGACAAAAGCTTGATAAGTAGAATTTACAGAGAACTCAAATGAAGGAACAAAAAAGAGCCAACAATCCCTTATATCAATGGGCAAGTGAAATGAATAAAACTTTCTCTAAAGAAGAGAGATGGATGGCTAACAAAAATATAAAAAAAATGCTCACCATCACTAATTATCAGAGAAATGCAAATCAAAACCACCCTGAGATATCACCTAACCCCAGGAGAATGGCCCACCTCACAGTCTGAAAGCTGCAGATGCTGGCGTGGATGTGGAGAGAAGGGAACAGTTTTACCCTGCTAGTGGGATTACAAACCAATACAATCTTTTTATTAACTCTCTTTTCTTACACGAGGAAACTGAATCTTAGAGACCTCAATCCAAAGTCATACACTTAGGGACTGTTTGGAACTTATATTATAACTGATCTTTCTCAACCAGAAATGAGCATTAGCATTTAGGTGATGGTTTAGGATGAAAAGAAGTACAATAAGTATATATTCTAATCACCTAGAAAGTTGGGATGTCATTGAGCTTTTAATACTGACAATGACAATAACTTTAACACAAATATCCAGGATAGGCCTTTGTTCCTATTATTAGTTCCATTTTATGATTTCTGTCTTATAATCACAGAATTAAGAGTGCTAAATTTAGGAGATGCTCTTAGAGATCATGCAAATTAAGTTTTATATTTTTCCAGTAGTAAAATTAGAGTTTAGAGAAAAAGAATGATTTATTCCAAATACAAGCTTGTTTTTCTTTTTCACTTTTTTTCTTGCATTTATTGGTGATTTTATGTACAACAAAAGGTAAATTACTTAAAGGTAATATTTAAGACACTATCTCTTAAAGACACTATGCCCATCTTTTCAGGTCACATAGTGGAGTATTAATTATGTCTTCCTGTAAAATTTTATATGAATAGAAACTACCTTTATACCATTTTGATCCACCCCATACACACTGTGTAATAACTTACCAATTTAACTGATGTATAACAATGATCAATAAGATAATTTATGGGCACATGCTTTAATTATTCAGGGTGTCCACAAAGTTCATGTGAAATTTATTTTATTAAACTATTTTAATTGCTCACTAGCTTTATATCCACTCTGTATTTGAAGCTTTTCATTTCCTTTGCAACAAATGCCTCCAAATTATATTCTTGATGTCCAAAATGGTCACTGTGACTTTTGCCTCCTTGTTGAAAAAGTCATAACAAGAGTTAGCTAATGTAATCATCACCATTATTAATGAGTTTTTAAAATGTCCTTGGCATTGCCCCAATTACTTCTACAATTATTTTCTCAAACTATTCCAGAAGTGACCCTATGCAGTGGACCAATTTTATAAATAAGGGACAAAAGCTTTGAAAAATGAGGCAGTTTACCCAAGAGAGTAGCAAAATTGGAATTTTGATTCCTTCTTCCATTGGATTGTTCTTTCTTTACCTTGCTCTCTTGAAATTTACTTAATATCACCTGTAAGAATATGAAATTATTTACTTTTTCTTTTTTTTTCCTCTTCCACCAAAATGCCACCTTCATGGCAGCAAGATCTGTTTCCGTGTTTTCTCTGCGTGGAGCATAGTGCCTGCCACACAAAAGGCACTTGTCATGTCAACATTATTTGCAGAATGAACAAATAATTGATTCCAATATCACATCAGGGCCATTATACAAAGAGAAGCAATTTCTACTGAACAGATATTGCATTTTAGGGGTGTGGGGATCCAAGTTTTAATGAAGCCAATGATTTAGTTTGCTAAAATTAGAAACATAATGTCATAAGAATTTTATTTTGTAATTTAGTGTCTTGTATTACTGAGTCTGGAGAACACAGTCAAATGTAACTTATGTAAAGCCATCCTAAATACAGTGTTTGAGAGAAATCCTAGTGAGAAGGTGACCAACTGTTCCCTATGTGCCTGAGTACACCTATAAGAAAAGGGCTTACGTTAAAAGTGCAAAAATTAGGACAGTCTTGGAAAGGGTTGTGAAATACTGGGGCAAGTTTTTGAAATGTTAGGAAGAATCAGTTTTTCTACCTATTCTTCTTGACTTCTCCTCAGCCTGTTAGGTGATGTGCCTGGGGGTCTGACTATGTCCTTTCTGGGTTTCAGGATCCCTTACTAGAAACGTGGAAGGCCAAGGTTCTACCATGACCAAGGTTCTCAGGCCCTTGGCTGTCATTGTGAATGGCGCCACTCTTATTATTTATTCTATATACTCTTATGCCAGCCAGTGAGATGAGGCATAATTGGTTCTATAAAAAAGGCAATTTGCAGTTTGTGACAAAGTAAGAGACTTGCTTGACTATCATTTAGATTGTATAACTATGCAAGATTTAATTTTCTTAATGCATTTGTGCTTCTCATGTTTGATAATATCACTAAGAAATAGATGTAATTCCAAAATTACAATCAACTCTGAAATGGACAATTAGTTGAATCAAATATCCAAATCTGTAATTGATTATATAAGAAGGAAGCTTAATTGTCTCTGGCATTCTCATAGATATTACAATGAAAATATTAGGTAGGTTTGCTTTTTACTCTTATAGCACTATGTTTATTATTTTCTTTGATTTGGGGTAAAGTTAAGCAACTAGGGTGTGACATAAACCTCATGTTGGTGGCACCTCTGCCTAACATAGTTTCTCATGCACTATATGTTTTTAATTTGGTAAATATTTGGGGGAGTCTATCATATTTCCATCTACTTTAGATAGTGGTGGTGGTGGTCAGTAACAAGAGTAAAACATAGACAAGGTTTAAAAGTGAAGTTTAGTCTTAGCTTTTGTTACTCACAGATGCCAGGAAACATAGTGTAAGTGTAAAATATTTTTAACACGTTTTACAAGTGAAAGAAGAAATATAGGGTCATCTGCACATTCCAAGGACAAGGCACTCTAGCATAGGAGGAGTGTTTAAGAACATAACTCAAGCCAGTTCAAATAATCTTCCTTTTATTTAAATGTTGTATGTCTAAAAAAATTACTTTAACTTTTTGTACATAATTTCCTCATTTTCTGAGTGGGGATAGTCATAGTACATACTTTTTAGTATTGCTGTGAGGATTAAATATTAATTAATTACACAACAGATTGGCAAATTACCCTATGAACCAAAATCAGCCTGCCACCTGTTTGTACAGCCCAAAGACAAAGAATAGTTTTCACGATTTTTTATATATTGAAGAAAATTGAAACAAAATTTTTGAAGGCTGGATGTGGTGGATCATGCCTGCAATCCTGGGACTCTGGGAGGCCGAGAAGGGTGGATTGCCTGAGCTCAGGAGTTTGAGACCAGCCTGAGCATGAGCATGAGCAAGAGCAAGAGCAAGAGCAAGAGCAAGAGCAAGACCTTGTCTCTAAGAAAATAGCCATTGTGGCAGGCACCTGTAGTCCTAGCTAAGTGGGAGGCTGAGGCAAGAGAATTGCTTGAGCCTAAGAGTTTGAGGTTGGTGTGAGATATGATGCCACAGCACTCAACCTCAGTGCAACTGAGTCAGATTCTGACTTAAGAAAAAAAAAGAAAAGAAAAGAAATATACTTTTTTGTGATATGTGACAAAATTACATGCAATTCAGGGTCCTTTTCATCAATGTTCATAAATAACAAAATCTTGCTCATTTCCTTATGCATCATTCACAGCTGCTCTCCCTCTACAAAGGCAAAGTTAAGTAGTTGTGACGGAGACTATAGCCTTCAAACATTAAAATGTTATGTGTCTCTTTACAGAGAAACAGTTGCCATATTTTAACATTGGCAGACATATAGTAAATGCTACAAATTACTAGTTATTATGATTATTAATTTACATTCCCCTTCCTTCCTTCCTTCTTCCTTTTCTACCTTCCTTCTTTTTTTCCTTCTTCATCTTGTTCTCTCCTCCAGTAGAGTGCAATGGCTTCATCAAGCTCATTGCTTCATCAAGCAACCTCAAACTTTTAAACTCCTGGAGTCAAGAGGTCCTCCTGCCTCAGCCCCACAAGTGGTTGGGACTACAGGTACACACCACCACACCTGGCTAACTTTTCCGTTTTAGTAGAGATAGGGTCTTGCTTTTCCTTAGGCTGTTCTTGAACTCTTGAGTTCAAGTAATCCTCCTGCCTTGGCCTCCCAAAATGAACTGCTTTCTAATTTAAAATCATAATTTGGCTTGATCTTTTGCACCAAGACTTCTTTATTTTAGAAGAATAAATTAAAGGATACTTATATAATATGGTGGTAAAGTATAGGAATATGTTTGAATTAGATAGTTGTCTCCCTGTTGTATCTTAGAATTTCATTAAGAATGAATATATAGTAGAACTTATGTTGACTACCCAAGGGACTGTAGAAAACTGGTCAACATACAGAGATGGTCAATTTGAGGAACTCAGCCTATTTATTGTACTGACATGTACATGTGGTGCATGTCGGGTCTCTGAAAATTAATCAACATAAGGAGGTGGTCAATATAGGGAGGTAGTCAACTGTGGAAGTTCTACTGTATCTTAAACTCCTTATTTAGGCAGATGGGCCTTTAAAAGTTTTGTGTGACAAAATAAGTTTGGCCTAACTGATCTAACATGTAGTTGCCATATCACAGAACCCAGTTGTAAACTGTTAACTAAAGTTCATGGCTTTTATATACTAAATTCCCCCCCACCCACCCACCCTACCATAGGGAATGGATTGTTTTTATGAATATCTAAGCAAAGAAAAGTTAGAATTGTGTTCTGGAGGCAGACCCAATTACTACCTCTATAGGAATCTAACTCAAAACTGGTGAGTGCTAGGTTAGCATTCGCCTCATCTTGGGTGCAAAAATTCCTTTACAGTCACTTCCTAAGAGGAGCTGCACTTTGATTTCATGATCACTCACCACATTGGAGAAATATATTTGATATACCATTATTCCTACCCCTGCTATGAAGTATTTCTTTGGTGAGGTGACTCATTCATTCTGCTATTATTTATTCATGTGTAGACTTCTTATATAAATTTCCTCACTTACTGCTTTTGGGTTCTCAATTGTTATGCTCTCTTTTGAAAATCAATAACACCTAACTTCTGAGGGAAACTCTCAGTAAAGCAATCTGTGATGGCTTTTATTGTACTCCTTGGCATTAATTATTCATGGTTATTTATTGAATAATTCAACATATATGATAATTTTAAAATTCTCTACCTTGTTACTGAGAAGTGAGTACTTTGGGGCCTTCATTTGATTCATGCCAAATGAAGCCATTATCAGTGAGAGCATACAATATGTACAAAGGTGACATTCAGTTTTCAGGTCTTCATTAAATAAAATAAAGATGATTTGAATATATTCCATGACCCGCAAGGAGAATAGAAAATGTGTTCCTATTCAATCTATACTCTGGGTAAAGGGGAATTACTTGAAGTTTGACTTGGAGGGAAAAGGAACACTTTCACATGTGATAAACTGTCAATTAAATAATGAATTAAAATATCCCCTTTCCTGTATATTAAATTCAATGGTATGTATAAACTTTTCCCATAAAATGGTCATTTTTACTTTTTTCCTTCATTTTCTTCTTTCATTTTAACTGACAAAAAGCAAATAAAAAGGCTCCATATGTGTTTGCTTTTATTATTATTAATTATTTCTCTGTTTTTATCACTCAATGGCATGTCATTACTTTGTTCTGACACTTAATTTCATATTCACTATCTTTTTTGAATGCTATAGATCTTCTGTAAATGCATAAATTCACTTTTTAAGCAATGTATAAGCCAATCTAATCTGCATTGTTACTTAGGCTGCTTGATGTAAAAAAGCAGAAAGATATTTCTTACCTTCCTTTCAGCTCTTCTAGGATTTTCAGTTTTCCTACACTAAACAACTAGCCTGGCTTCTGACTAGCTCTTATCTATACTAAGATACCTCTAAATATTATATAATTTCTGTATATGATAGCTGTGTTTGAACTAATAGACTGTTTCATTGTTCTACTATCAGGTTGTGTATCGATGATTGCTGGGATGGGGCTGGGCCCAAATCATTGAATATGAATTAAAGAATTGCATAAGTAGAGTGTCCCCGAACAGGTAGCTAAAATGCCCTTATTTATCAAAAATCTTCATTCTCATAATTCTAAAATTCTACAACACACATGCACATTGTCAAAAAGAGCTAATAGAGAGCTAGTAGAATTGGTGTAATCTACATTAATGGTAGAGCAAAAAGCTATAATGATTCAACTCATTTTAACATGAAATTAAGAAAGAGAGATTTTAACTGGTGGTGTGTTGGGCCTGACAATTCTGCTCATGGAAAAGTGGTAGGAAGCTGTGAAATTATTAATAATAGATAATCCTGACCTATCAAAATACCTAACAAGAAAGGATTAGTGAAACAAATCATGGTTTATCTATATATAGTCCAGTATTCAAAATTAGGAAAACAACATTGTAGGTAAATAGGCACTTATTGGAAAATGCTGTTATTAGGTTACAAATAGCATGTTGTATATTAGCATAGGCAGCACAATTCAAATGTGCACAAACACAGAGGGTGCCAAAAAGTGTATATGCATTTAAGAAAGAAAAAGAAAAGTGTATTAAGATTATAATACTCAATTTGTACTGACAATAAAAGATGAATACAATTCACACTGAGCACCCTAGTAATTGCAGAAGTCAAATATGACTTGAGTATTACAAATTTAATAGTTTTTTTCTTTCTTAAAATGTGTTTCCCTTTTGTTTTGGCAGCTTCTGTATATATGTGTATATTTATTAATACACATATAAATGTACATATTATAAATATGTGTGTGACTATATACACCTATTATGTATATTCTTTCAGATTATTTTTGTAAATTATGTCTTACTTGGTAGAAGCAAGATTTTCTTTTCTAATTATATTCTCTTAAATTTCCAACTTCTTCTTCAAGAACATGTATTCATTTTGTAAATAGAAAACACACTTTCATGTAGTGGTTTCCAATCTAGGAAACTCAAGAGATGTTATATTATCATAAATTATAAACATGAACTCTTTATGTCATATTTATACATGATTATATTTTAAAACCATTACCATTTATTTTTCCTGCCCCCAATAGTTCAAACTTCCTAGTGACCAAGGACTGCTTCAGTGAGAAATAAAATGTAGACATGCAACCACATTTCATGGGAATATTTGGGAAGTGCTTATGGTCTTTCCTAATCTGGAACCCAACTTGAATGCTGGTTTCTGTTCAGAGAAGCTGTAACAAACTTATAGTTAGGTACAAACGTAAAACTTTTCAAAAGGGAACATACCTTTCCAAAAACTAAAATTCTAAAATAGTTATACCTATCTCCAGAGATATCTTTAGAGTTTCTGTAAGGGGAAAATTTAGAGATCAGAAGGTTTTATTGTGATTATGGAATCAGATGAAAATAAAGAGAAATGAATGTAACACATATTTATTAATGATCTATGTTTCCAAGATAATGTTTATTATGTTCCAAGAAGTTAAAATGGTTTAAAAAATACTGAGGAAATAAATGCTAATGATGAATGGAGTTGTGATAACAAAAGACATGGAATTAAGTGACAAAAATCCTGTACCCTCACCATGGTGGTCACTTATTGGCTGAAATCTTCCATGCATCTACTGAGCTGTGGAAAATACGATCAAATGACAGAAACAAAGAATTGCTCAGCACCAAGGAGTGTGCATGGCTACAAAGGCCTATGTGTTCGAGGGAAAACTGGCTTGCTCTGAACAAAAGTTAGGTTTTTTAAATTAATATTTGAGATAAAGCATGGAATCCTATACTATGGAATTTTTCCATAGTCACTGTGCATTACCTTGTATCCTTATATTTTCAACCTGTTCAATTTATTATTTTTCTAAAAAAAATTCAAGTAAAGATTCCAAAATTCAAAAATATGTATAGTGTTATGATTCAGAAATATGTACAGTGTTCTTGTGAGGCATTAAATTATACCATAATAAAAAAACAAAAGCAATATCCTGTTTGGCTACTTAAATGTCATTAGGTTATTATTATTTTTTTTTAAAGCAGTGTCTTGAGAAATAGTTGAATGTATTCCACATGTTGACTAAAGCAACTTTTCTTTAAGGGAAACTAGGTCTTATGTACTGTGTAGTCAATATTATTATAGCCATACATTAAAGGAGCTTATAATTAATTAAAGAAAGTATGATTACTTGTTAAAAGCAAAAGTATGACAAATATGACAAAGACACATTATGTGAGATTTCTGTCTAGAAAGCAGTTTCTCAGCTGGGGCCAAATTTTCAGCCCAGTGGACATTTAATAATGTCTGGAGACATTTTTGGTCATCATGGCCAGGGAAGGAGATGCTACTAGTATTTGGTAAGTAGAGGACAAGGATGTTGCTAAACATTTGAAGGGTATAGGACAGCTTTTATAGTAAATTCTTTTTTAGTAAATTCTTCTTATAGTAAGAATTTATCTGCACTGAAATGTCCATAGTCCACTGTTGAAAAACCCTCACCTGGAAAGATGAAAAAGAACAGGCAGACTATGGAAGTTTGAGAATCACTGTGGCAGTCATTCAGTTGCACTACTGCCTATAGATGGTGATATTCTTGAAATATTCCATCACTAAATGTACAACTCAATAATATCACTGGGTTTTATACCTAAGTAAGGCTTTGTAAAAAGCTGAATAAATAAATATAAAATAGCAAATGTCAATATGAGACAGATGGCACCCAACCTTCAATCAACTTTCCTACCCCTTTATTTATTCACAGAATAATTGATATTCCCCAGCTTTGATCCTGGCTCCATGATCTACAATTGTTATTGCAACTGTAAAGTGGAGATAATGATAGCTTCTTTTATAGTTGTTGTGAGAATCAAGTGAGAATGTTCAATAAATATAAAGTGTCCTACACAGTCTCTGAATAAATGGCAGCTATTAATCAGAAAAGATCACATTATGTTCCAAATGATATGTCATAGAGCTTCTGTGGCCCCATAAATTACAGAATTATTATATCTTACATGAGGACAGAGATGGAAATGATTACCTCTTTTGATGGAAAGCTATGTTGTGAATTACTTTTTTAAACCTTCAGATGGATGAGTTATATGTGAAAAGCCCTGTAACACTGAGTGTTTTTATAAGATTTGTTACTGGCTAGAAATGAACAAGCATAAATGAGATCAGTCCAAAAAGATTACCCTGAAAACTTGCTGATGTGCTGTCTGGTAAAGAAGTGACAGATCATAAAACTACTGAGAGAGAAAGGCAGAGGTATAGGGCACAGAGGGGAAAAAAAAGCCTTGTACCTCGATCTTTTTATACATGCAACTTTATCAGGGTTTATAAAGTTTATGTGTAGCTTCATGGTCCTTTTTATATGTGGTACAGGAAATTGACCTGAGTTTTGATGATGATAAGAATTATTGGGGGTAACAATGACACTAGTACTAGGCTAGTATCATGTGGTTATGAGTCAGGGGTTTGTTATAAGCCTTCACATCTCAACTCTGCTGCCTTAATTGTGAACTTGAGCAGGTTCAGAATCTCTGAAGGCTTAATTCTTTTCTCTGTACAGTGGGTATATTGGTGCTACCTGCTCAGTTATGTTGATTAAATTGGAAAATTTACAAAAAGTACTTTGTGCAGTTGTTAAGACTAAGATCATTATTACATCATCATTCTATCATCTTTATCATCATCATAATTTTTACTATCATCTCTTTAAAAACTTTTACTTATTAATATATTGCTTCATATTACTTAACTTTTTAGCTTTATTTAAAGTAAGAACTTGTAAAGAACTTATTTTATTTTTAAGTATAATTAAGCCCCTGGATTACCTTTTTATATCACTTTTCTGATTATGTAACCTTTCTCTTTGTATGAAAAGAACAGATGATCTGTCTTTGCATTTATCAGTTTTTCCATTTTGTAATTCTTGAGTCTGATAAATAGTATCTGTAGAATACCTTCACAATAAATAGTCTGATTTTTATTTCCCCGTATGCCATCATTTATTTCTTTCATTAAGTAATATGACCATTTAGTCAAACAGTATTTGTGATTGCATCTGGCTTTGGAAGGACATCTGAAATGCGTCCAATGATGACACGTGTGTGGAGAGATGCTTCCTCTTTACATCTGACTTTTCAAAAAGTAGGATATGACAGCAGAAAGCATCCCACAAAAGGCATAAGCTAACCAAGTATGCGTGGCATCCAGAGGACTTTCACACATTATACATTTGATATCCCAGCTCTTTAGTTACAATGGCCTGCAGGCAGCCATGTTCATCTCTCCTATCCATGGTAGGCATCCCTCTTTGATTAGACCATTCATTTTCACTGGCCTCAGAATACTTTTCAATTGACAGTCAAAGGAGTTATTATCCCTTGATTAATGTTAACAAGCTTAATGAAATCTCGTCAGTTCTACTTGTACAGAGAAATAGAAGAGTGATTAGTATGTGAAGTGGTGAAGCCAAGGTACAAAAATGCCAATGTAAATTCTAAGATAAGCTGAAGGAGTAATGTACAATGTTTAGATTTTATCCAAACTTTACCTGCAAGAATGCAGAATGGAGGAGGCAACACAATGGGAACATTTTGAAAGTAAGGCTTTAGTTTATTGTAAGCTTAGTATAAATCAACCCAGACATACACTTGAGGAATGCAATGGTAGAGGTATTGTTGGCTGGAAATCAAATGAGGGAATCTGAAGTCATACTATTTTGAAGAACATGGCACAAATATGAAAACGCCCACTTTATGACATCTGAATGTGATATTTTTGATAGCTGATATTAATGATCAAGATGTCTAATGACTTCTATTTTATTACAAAATTGGCCAATCCACAGATTTCTTCCCATGAATCAGTTATCTCAAAGGAGGGAGGGGCTATAGAAACCAAGCCAACATTAATTTTGTTTTGTAAAAGGGGAAAAATTTCAGAATTTTTTGAGTAAGTAAAATTGCCTAAAGCGAAGACAGAAAGTAGTAGAAGCGTGTGTGTGTGTGTGTGTGTGTGTGTGTGTGTATGAGTGCGGCACTGGATGGTTTTGTTGTCGCTGTTCTGCTTTCTGTTATTTTGTTGGTTTGTTTTTAGGTTTTTATCTTCCAGAGCTAATAAACAAGCAGTGGATTAGGTGTCCAACTCTAATCCAGTTAGAACATCTATATCCAGGCCTGATTCTTTAATCAGGAATGTGTAGGGAGCATTTAAAACATGAGATCCTGTGTATAGCCGCTCCACCCCTGGATATACAAGTTGGCAGCTCATTGATTTCTCTTCATGGGGTAATCATAAAACAAATACTTACTGATTACCCATGGATGTCAGGCAATATTCCTATGGCACTTTTTATTACAGGCCTTCTCATTTAATTCTCAAAATTTTCTGTGAAAAATGAGGCCTCCGCTTCCTAATTTATAAAGTACAGATCAAAATGAATGCATTTTTTGAGAACTCACTGCTAAAAATTGGGACAATAAGACTTGATGCTATGAAACTCTTACGGTAGTCATATTTTCAACATTTTCAACATGTAAATACCAGAGAATACATTTTTTTAAACTTTGCTCCAACTATCTTTATGACTAAGAGCACATTAGAACTCACTCTCTTTTCTGCAATCTTAAAAGTAATGAATGTAAGGAAATAACAGCAAAGTGCTTTTCCAGATGGAGCTGAAGGATACCGAAAAATACAGACACTGACATAGCTTTGAGTTACTTCTAAATTAAAAGATTTAAGATACAGCAAAACATTTATTTAAAAAAGACATCAAGGCTCGGAGCCTGTAGCACAGTGGTTATGGCACCAGCCATGTACACCCAGGCTGGTGAGTTCGAACCTGGTCTGGGCCAGTGAAACAACAATGATAACTACAACCAAAAAAATAGCTGGGCGTTGTGGCAGGTGCTTGTAGTTCCAGCTACTTGGGAGGGTGAAGAAAGAGAATCGCTTAAGCCCAAGAGTTGGAAGTTGCTGCGAGCTGTGATGCCACAGCACTCTACTGAGAACTACATAGTGAGACTTTGTCTCAAAAAAAAAAAAAGACATCAAAAGTGTCTTTGAAGCATATAAATCAGTATTCAAAGACATAACAATATATATTAGTTCATAAAACTAAATTTGGGAAATTTTGTATTTTTGTCAACATATGATTTATATTTTTGGAAAGTATATATTAATTTATTTTACTCACACATACAAACATGATCATCAGGTATTATTATTTAATGCAGTGTTAAATTAGTCCCATGGGCCAGGTGTGGTGGCTCACACCTGTAATCTTAGCACTCTGGATCACTTGATCTCAAGAGTTTGAAGCAGGTAGATTGCTTGAGCTCAGGAGTTTGAGACCAGCCTGAGCAAAACTGATATCCCAAATAGAAAAACTAGCTAGGTGTTTTGGCCAGGCACCTATAGTCCCAGCTATTCTGGAGGCTGAAGCAGGAAGATTGCTTGAAGAGTTTGAGGTTGCAGTCAGCTATGATGCCACAGCATGCTGTCCAGGGCAGATTGAAACATTGCCTTAAAAGAAAAAATAGTCTCCTGGGCAGCGCCTGTGGCTCAAAGGAGTAGGGTGCCGGCCCTATATACCAGAGGTTGTGGGTTCAAACCTGACCCTGGCCCAAAACTGCAGCAAAAAAAAAAATTGTCCCATGAGACCAACAATCAGGAGGTAGTTGGCTCCACATGATGGTGAGGAACTGAATACAGAGAGGTTATGTGAGTTTGGGTTAGCCTCTCAGTCATGCATATATATTCATTTATATATGTATATGTATATGTACATACACACATATATGTATATATTATATATATATACTTTCATTTATATATACACCTGTGTGTGTATACATGCATGCATATACATATATTCATACATTATAAGATTAGGCATAAAATGTTATTGAAGAAATAATACATGCATGTGTGTGTGTGTATATATATATATAAACAAGTATTATATATATGTATACAGGATAATTACATGATGGAAAACAATCCTTAACAAGAAGCTTCCTAATTAGCTTACAAGTGGCCTTCTCCTTCACTTAGTCTAAATATTTCATGATACTCTTCAGCTGAAGAAACTTTTAAATACTGTTGACAAATTGGTGGAGGAACTTTATGTAAAAGCCTCTCTTCAGAAAGAATTTATAAAACTGATTAAAAGCAAATGCTGTGCCCCTTAGATAGCAAACAATGTGCCCCTTAGATAGCAAACAATGATTTCAAGTCTTTTTCTAAGCTCTATAGAATACAAATACAAATAGAAAATAAGCAAATACAATTCTCTCTAGAAAAGGGGTTTGTTTATATAAAGTTAAGTGATTATTGGTCTAAACTATATATGACTATGTTCACATATACCATTAATATTGTAATATTAGATTTATGATATGGTTCATTTATATTTAAGATGAGAAATACAGGGGGATTAAGTGTTCTTCAGTATTTTTTGTTAGATACATATTTGAAATTTAAAGAAAGAAACATGACTTTTAGTATTCAGGGTTTCAACATAAAATAGAATTTTACTTATTTGGTTCACAGATAGATATTTTAAGGAAACAAAGAATGATAAGGCATTCCAGACAGTAATAACATCAGGAAAGTCAAAGGGTCAGAATTAGATAAAGAGGAAATGATGGCACCAGACTACAGTGAAAACTGAGGCTGTGGTAGTTCCAGAGCTGCTCAGCAGAGGGGGAGCTGTAAGCGTCTCAGCCATTGATGCAGAAGGAGTCAGGAATAAATGCAGTACACTCTCTCTCCTCTCACCTTGGACACTCCAGAGGGTGCCTTCTATTGGCTGACTCAATATCAGAACCAGGAGGGGATGAATCCCCAGCGATGCCATCCTTAGCAGCAGGGATCCTTTGGGCACACAGCAGGGAAGGACAGATGATGGTAAAAGGAGTGACAATGGGCATAAGGAAGATAGTTTCACAATTTGTATCAATCACAGGATTTATGTTTTCATGGACACAGAGGGAGCACTGGAGGCTTGCCCACATTTTCTACTCCTAAGAGATACTCTTTGAACCACAAGGCGAAATTCACATTAGTGAATTTCTGAAAGTGGAAAATAATATATATTTAATAAATTGCTTTATTCGAAGACCTCTGAGTGCCTTCAGATTTTGGGAATATTGGCTTAACAAAGTTACTCTGATAAAAGGAGACTTTAATTAATATTTGGCAGAATCAGTGGAATGATGAAGCACTTTTACCAAAGTAGTATCCTAAGAAAGTGATATTTTGGTGGCTGGGAAATAAGCTCTATGCCATCTACAGCATTCTCCATCGCCTTCTTTCCCCATGAAACTTAAACTACACTACAGTTAGCATCACAAGAAATGGAAAATTAAAAGTAAAGTGAAATTAAAATGAGAATAAAATTGTTTTCTCTTACTCTTCTGCTTCAACTTTTGGGCATTTCTTTAAGTTCATGTTTCAGAACTTTGATCTTGATAACTGCTCTTAATGGAGTCCCTCTCTCCTCTGGTTTCAGTTACTGTTTCCAAACTCATTTCCCCCCAATAAAAACTTCCTTCCTAAATTCTAGTTCAGAATCTCTAACTATAGATTTTACAAATGGATAATTGTCTTAGGGTATTTCAGTTATCCAGATTTAGCATTAGATTACCTCGTTATTTGGACTTGGCTAAGATGCTTGACCTAGCAAATTGAGTTTCTCTGTCTGTGATATATCTGCTAGGTAAAATATGTGTAAAAACATTACTTAAATATATGTCCATGACCTTTTAATTATTTCAAATTTCAGTGAGCCACTTAAACTGTCCTGGAGAGAATTTTTAATCCTAAATTCAGGAGTTCCACAGAATAATGAATGGGTATAAGAAGTTGTTATTTCCAAAATAGAAAGAGGATAGGCGTTGAGAAGTGTAAGCTAGAGTTGCCTCCTTGGTTCAAAGTTGCCTCTTTGGCAGAGCCCAAGTTCAAGTCCACAAGTTTTGAGGCTTCCAGAAGGAGCCATGCAGTAGAAAATGAACAATTACCTCAATATAGGAAGAGGGGTGGTCCTTCGCTCTGTGCTTCATCAGGAACCTGAGGGGTGCCTGCCCAGTCTTGCTGACACTGGTGGTACGGAAGGACTTCCCTGGTATTCTGGTTAACTGCTACTCCATGCTTCTAAAAAACGAGGCCACTCCCCAGCAAGCATCTGGAGAGGACTATACAGATTGACACTCCATAGGTCTTCACAGAAGGATCCCAGTTTTCGATGAGAACCTATCATAACAATAATATAACAAACTGTAGTATTTCCATTTCTTTAAATTTTCATTGCTCAAGACCAAAAAAAAAAAAAAAAATTCTGCACAGAGGTCCTAGGATCCCATCAACATATAGACAAAACCTCAGTCTACTTAAGGATTCTCAGTAGCTAAAGGGAAATTAAAGTCCTTATAAGTGATAATTACTAAGACAGAAAAAATAGGAAGCATTCAAATGCATTTGTCAATTTTAAGTCATGTATTTAGTTATTTAAATATTCCCATGGTTAGAAATTAAATCTACCATAAAATTATACTTAAAAAGTCTCCTATATCTAGCCATTCATCTATTCACCTTCCAACCAATAGGTAGTCATTGCTTTTGGGGTTTAATTTGAATCCTTCTAAAGCATTTGTGAGGCTTGCATACAAAATATGAGCGTTTACTCATCCCCATCCTTTATTATAAAATGGCAGCACATTATACATTATACAAACTCATATATTTTTGCTTTTTCTTTCAACAAAATATATATTATAGGTCTTTCTAATTCCATGCATATTATCCTCAGTTTTTTAATAGTTCTACAGTATTCCATGGCATCAGGGTGTATCAATGCAGGGGAGCAATTTTGCTTCACTTGGCACATTTGGCAAATATCTAGAGATAATTTTGGTTGTTCCAACTGGAAGGAGGCTGTTACTAGAACCTAGTGGTAGAACCCAGGGATGCTTGAACATAATACAAATGCACAGGACATCCCCGCCCCTTCTAAACAATTATTTTCAAGGTTCGTCCATGTTGTAGCATCCATATAACTTGATTCCTTTTTTACTGTGAACAATACTGTCATAACCTTTCATGTACAAGTTTTGTTGTGGAGTTATGTCTTCATTTCTCTTGGTGACTTAGCTAGGAGCAGAATTGCTGGTTCTTATGGTAATTCTTTGTTTAATCACTTGAGGAATTGCCAGACAGTTTTCTAAGATGCTGCATATTTTCTTTTCTTTCTTTCTTTTTTTTTTTTTTACAGTTTTGGCTGGGGCTGAGTTTGAACTGCCTACCTCCGGTATATGGGGCCAGGGCCCTACTCCTTTGAGCCACAGGCACCGCCTGATATTTTATTTTCTTAAACATAGTATGTGAGGATCTCAATTTATCTACATCCTAGCCAACACTTATTATCTGACTTGTTAAAAGTAACAATTCTAGTGGGTATATCTCATTGTAGTTTTAGTCCATAAAATTTTGACTCATTTTGCTACCTTCGAAATAAATCCTTAATATTTTATTGCAGTCATGTAATTTAGAGATAATTGGCATAGTATATGTTTCAAATAAACATATATTTATTATCTGTGTTTATTTTTCCTCTCTTTAGTTCTTATACCCATTTCTTGTTACGTTCATCCTCTTAGGTTTTACATTTATTTTGTGAATTTAGATATTTATTTCATTAAATATTTTAGCTTGTTTTATATGCTTGGTATAAAGCTGTTATTTGAAGTAGTAAAGATATGCCTTGCTGAGTTACTGTTAATTCTGAATTCTATTAATTCTGTTGTTTATGGTGTTTTTTTAACTGATTACTGAAATTTCAGTGCTACTTCCTCCTTTCCAATTTTAGACCTCATATGTCTTATGCATTAATTATAATAGGCCCTATTAAATATATCTATCACAATATTATTAAAATTTAAGAGTTATTTAAATTAAAAATTGTCTGTATAACTGTAGCAAATACCTTTTCATTATTTGAGAAGATAAACAACATTTGGTCATGATGTGTTATTCTTTGATGTGCTACTGCATTCTAATTGCTAATATTTTATTTAAAATGTTGGCTTTGATGATCAGAAATGAGATTTGTTTGTAATTATCTTTTGGAGACTAACATTGCCAAGTGGAGTATCAATGTTATAAGGCTTGATTAAAAGAAATAATTAAGTTTTACTTCTTTTCATGCTCTGAAGCAGTTAAAAAGCATTTAATTATTTGCTCTTTAAAATTTTGATAGAATTCTCTTTCAGAAGAGTTTGAGTATTTTGGTGGACAGAATAATCACTCTTCAATAAAGTACATGATCCAATCCCTAGAATTTATAAATATGTTAGATTCCATGATAGTAAGGGAGAATTAAGGTTGTTGATCAAATTAAAGTTGCCAATCAATTAGCCATGAAATAAGAAGTTTATCCTGGTGTACCCTTGTTGGTTTAATATAATGACAAGATCCTTTAAAATGGCAGATGGAGGCAGAAAAGATTACAGTAATATGGTGGCATGCAGTTGCTCAGAAAGGTCCCTAATAATCCTTGAAATTTCTGTGGTGTCAGTTGTAATGTCTCATTTTTCATTTCTCATTTTATTTATTTTGGTCTTCTCTTTCTTTTTTCTTAGTTTTGGCAAAGGTCTATTGATTTGCTTTTCAAAGAGCCAACGTTTTATTTTGTTTTGTTTTTATATTTTTGGTTTTAATTTCATGTGTTTCTACTTTGACCTTTATTATTTAATTTCTTCTGGTAATTTTGACTTTGGTTTGCTCTTGCTAGTATAGTTCTTTATTATGGATCATGAAGTTGTTTATTTGCAAAAATTTTTCATTTAGGTGTTTATTTTTAAAACCTTATTTTTTAGAATTTCTTTTACTATATCTCATAGGTTTGGGGATATTTTATCTCTATTTTCATTTGTTTTCAGAAATTTTTAAATTTACTTCTTTATTTCTTCATTTAGTTAATGATCATGCAGAACCATATTGTTTAATTTCCATATATTTGTATAGTTTCCAAAGTACGTCTTGTTATTTATTTCTAGCTTTATTCCATTGTAGTCAGAAAAAATATTCAATATGATTTTAATTTGTTTTAATTTTTTATACTTGTTTTGTGCCCCAAATATGGTCTAAGCTTGAAATTATTTTATGTACAGAGGTTAAAAATAGATATACTACAGCTGCTGGAAATATTCTGTAAATGTCTGCTAGGTTCATTTAGTCTATTGTGATGATTAATTTGGTGCTTTTTAATTAATTTTCTGACTGGATGATCTGCAGCTATCATTGTATTTGGATCTATCTTTCTCCTTATCTCTAATAGGGTTTGTTTTATAAATGTATGTGCTGCTATACTGGGTGCATAGAATTATTATGTCTTGCTGACTTGCCACTTATCATTATATAATGATATTCCTTGTCTGTTTTTACAGATTTTTGTCTTGAAATTTATTTTATCTGATATAAGTATAGCTACTTAGGCCCTTTTTTTTTGTTTCTATTTGCATGAAATATCTTTTTCTATCCTTTTCTTTTCTTTTTTTTTTTTTTTAGATTAAACAGATACAGAATTTATTGGTAAACATAACCAAACAGTTGCTTCAGGGAAATCTTGACTCAGCAGCTCACTGAAGTCAGTCTGGACCTGATCTCTTCTCATCTCGCTCTTCTATCCAACCTTCTGCATGGTTTTCTTCATATAGGGCTGCCTCCTTTTGTAGTCCTGAGAAGGATAGCTATCAGCAGCTCTATAGGATACGTGCTTTTTCTTTCTTTCTTTTTTTTTTTTTACAAGTTAATGTTATTTATTTAAGGCAATGGCAGAATCCACAAAGAAATGGGACTGAGGATATCATACAAAGTATAAACGTAACTTCTAGAACAAAAACATAAATCTTCCTAAATTCTAGGAAATTAC
>CAUYON010037841.1:0-50595 GCA_963573935.1 Arctocebus calabarensis | reverse complement strand
TGTTTTTTTTTTTTTGGTTGCAGCTGTCATTTTTGTTTGGCTAGCCCAGGATGGATTCGAACCTGCCAACACAGGTGTACGTGGCTGGCACCTTAGCCCGTTGAGCCACAGGCGCCGAGCCTTTTTTTTTGAGACAGAGCCTCAAGCTGTCACCCTGGGTAGAGTGCTGTGACATCACAGCTCATAGCAACCTCCAATTCCTGGGCTCAAGCGAGTCTCTTGCCTTCGCCTCCCAAGTAGCTGGGACTACAGGCGCCCACCACAACGCCCGGCCATTTTTTTTTTTTTTTGGTTGCAGCCGTCATTGTTGTTTGCCAGGCCTGGGCTGGATTCAAACCCACCAGCTCAGGTGTATGTGGCTGGCACCTTAGCCCGTTGAGCCACAGGCGCCAAGCCTAGTTTTTGATTTTAATATTCCTGGGATAGTGTTAGGTCTTTTGTGTTTGTTAATGCTCTAGTGCTGATGCAGAGTCACTCAATAGTTTGACTCTTGGAAAAGTGCCTGAATTTGGTCTGTTGCTTAGATTCACAACCAAACACTTAGAAAAGAAAGCAAAATAAGATTAACTGAATCATAATGATTATTTTTGTCTGTGTTGCAATGTTCATTTTTACTGATTAGTCAACTTTCTCTCTTCTACTAGTCCCTGATCAAACTCTGGGAGTCTATGTCCACTCAAGCTTTCCTTCCATCACCTCCTCTGCCTTCTGACATACTGACATATACTGAACTCGTATTGGATGATCAAGGTCAGCTGGTACACATGAACAGGCTTCCAGGAGGAAATGAGGCAAGTAAAACTCCTTCCCCTTCTTATCCCTGTGACTGCTAGTACCAGCATTCTGTAGGGGGTGGCCGTTAAATAGCACTGAAGAAGATTGAAGTGTCATGGGCAGTATAGTAGTCTTGTCGGTAGAGAAAGAACATTGACTGGATGTCAAGGAATCTTGATATCAGTATGACTGGATATCAAGAAATTCTTGTTGGCTTGGCGCCTGTGGCTCAACGGGCTAAGGCGCCAGCCACGCACACCTGAGCTCGCTGGTTCGAATCCAGCCCGGGCCTGCCAAACAACAATGACAGCAACCAAAAAATGGCCAGGCGTTGTGGCGGGCACCTGTAGTCCCAGCTACTTGGGAGGCGGAGGCAGGAGACTTGCTTGAGCCCAGGAATTGGAGGTTGCTGTGAGCTGTAATGCCACAGCACTCTATCCAGGGTGATAGCTTGAGGCTCTGTCTCAAAGGAAAAAAAAAAAAAAATTCTTGTTGACTCTTTAGGTGTGATAATGGCATTATGATTTTGCTTTTTAAAAAAGATTGTAGTTTTCTGTTATATACACGTAATAAAATATTTACAGATGCAATGATTTGCTTTAAAAGAAGTAGCAGTAAAGTGGATTATAGATGAAACAAGATCGGTCATGAGTGGATAATTGAAGCTAGGTGATAGGTACATGAGAATAGAGTACTTTCTTTTCTTTTGTTTATGTTTAAAATTTTGATATTTTTTTATAACGAAAACATTTAAAGTATTGGCCAGGCATGTTGGCTCACTCCTATAATCCTAGCACTTTGGGAGGCTGAAGCCTGTGGATTGTCTGCACTCACGAGTTTAAAACCCACCCTGAGCTAGAGTGAGACCCCATCTCTTAAAAAAAAAAATAGCTGGGCATTGTGGGGGATTCCTGTAGTCCCAGCTACTTGGGAGGCTGACAGAAGAGGATTGCTTGAGCCTAAGAGCTTGAGCCTAAGTTGCTGTGAACTATGACACCTTGACACTCTACTGAAGGTAAGACTGTCTCAAAAAAAAAAAAGAAAAGAAAAAAGAGAACATTTAAAGCATTGCTTTGCCTTATGTTTGTCCTTATTTGGATACTTACTTGCATACTAATACACATTTTTAAAATTATCTTTTCCATGCTCAGCTTATTTGAGACAGAATCTCATTCTGTTGCCTGTCCTGTAGTGCAGTGGTACAATTGTAGCTCACAGCAACCTCAAACTCCTGGGCTCAAGTGATTCTTCTGTCTCAGTTCCTAAGTAGCTGGGACTATAGGCATGCACCACCATGCTCAGTCAATTTTTTCTATTTTTTTGTAGAGTCAAGAATTTGCTCTTGCTCAGGCTGGATTTCAAACTCCTGAGCTCAAATGATCCTCCCACCTCAGCCTCCCATAGTGCTAGGATTACAGGCAAGAACCACTACACCTGGCAGAAGGACTGATCTTTACCTGGGTATTCACCATAAACAGGCTGTGTAGACCTTTAGGGATAATATGAAGTTTATTCCCATTTTATTCAGTATCTTTAAAAAATATATGTACAAGGTGAAAGTATGGCTGTTTTAGTAATACATCAATGGATGCCAAGAGTAGATGATTTGTTACTAAGATGGATGCAAGCACTGGACCAGATGGAGAGTACCGGATTTGGAGGAGTTCTAATCTAGCACCTCGACAAATATCAAAGGCAAGAAGATAGGGAAGGAGAATGCATAGAATTTTGACAAGAAGAGTGATATACTTGTCAACACAGAAAGTTGAAGCAGAGATTTTTACTGCTGTATGTAGCATCTGCTTAGTGAGCCCCTCAACAGCAAAGAAAAGCTTCATTGTGCTAGACTTAAATTCTGATTCAGACTGTGCTAGACTTAAATTCTGTTTAAGACTAAACAGTATAGTCTTCAGGAATGGAAGGCACCCTTGTGAACATGAGGCTGAGAGTAAAATGGTTTTAACTTAATGTAATTAAAACACAAAATGAGATTTTTGGCCACGTGAAAGCTAGCTGCAGTGCTGTGTGAAACCTCTTGCCATGATCTTTCTCTCCTGCTTTCTTTCTGCTCTCATTCTGTGTTTGAGCGAATGGAGACTGGGGGAATAGTGAAGTCCCAGAGGGACAGAGCTCTGTTCTTGCTGAAATTACGAGCACAGAGCTGCCTGGGCATGAACATGTAGTGTTTACTCTGCCAGTATGAATACAAATAGTCTTATTATACGGACTCTGTACCCAAAGACCACACACACACACACACACATGAATTTAAAAAAATTAAGGTTTTTTTTAACCCTTGTAAGACCTAACAAACCTTAGTGGAAAGGGATGTGTTAAATACCTACAGCTATGAGTACTAGATCTAGTATAGGGACCATATGTTTTCCTTTGCCCAGTGCTTTAATAGTTTTTTAAAACAGAAAGCTAATAGTATTTGTTTAGAATATTTTGACTTTTTTCTAGTTCTTACCTTCTTCTACACTTTTCCTTTCTTAGTTGCCTCTTTTCTTTGTTCTCTTTTTCTTTTCTTCAAATGATTGACTAGGATTGGGGCTGAGTGTTAGTTTGCTGTTTCTGAGCCCTTCGGCTCAAGAGGAGCAGGACTGATAGTCTTTTGTGAGCAGTTAGTGACTAGTGCCCAGGATGGCTGGGAAAGTCAATCAGTGGCCTTAGCTAGATTATAGGGCACTGCAGATAGGAATGAGGTTGCAGTATTAGTATCAAACTCTTCTACCAACAGCTTGAACATATAATGGAGCATGTACACTATGAGACTGGCCAATCTAAGGATGGAGTTTCAGCAGTCTGAACTCTGAGGGACAGCTGTGCCTAAGTGATGATGAGGTGTCAGTAGGATGTATTTCCTCATGCTGAGCCCACTTTTATCAGGGCAAGTTGACTTTCAACTGTTGCAGTTTAATTTTCTTTGGTCAAAGAGCAAGTTTGTCATGAGCCTGGCACTCTACATATTACCCCAAGAATGATGTGAGGGAATGAAAAGAGCTCATGCTGATGAGATTTGGAGCAAATCTGTCCTGTCCCAAAGAGAATGGACATCTGAACAGAGCCTTGAGAAATAGTTTTATTAAAAAAAGGAATAAAAAATTGACCTGTTAATGTTCTGAGAGCCAAGGCTCAATGTAAATGCATTGATGCTACATAGACATTAAATCATCATAATGTGATGTTCTCCAAAAGTGACGGCTCTTCCAGGTCATCATTGTAGGTGGTATTGCATTACCTTGAAGGATTGGAGTTTCTGGGTTTGAAAGCCAGCACACAGGTGTAAGGAATAAGGGTAAAACAAGTGATTCCTGCAGAGTTTTCCCATGAAAAGATGCTTTTCTACTTGATCAAAGGCAGAAAACCTGCACTTATCAGACCATTGGCTATATGGGTAGCCAGTTTTTCGTCCCTATTTTTTTCCCAGGACAGTAAATAGGTAAAATAGTGATGGGACCAGGACTTGGACCAATTCAGTTCCATTTAGTTTTAGGTAACTTGTTTGCCATTTGAGGAAGAATATTGGCTGTTTCAGCAGAGATGTGACCTGCATTTTGAACATTTGTGCCTGTGTTAAAAGTAGGAGGAGAAAGAGAGCTTTTCTAATGTGGTGTTAGCTACTTTCTCCTTTCTATTTTCCTACTTATCCCTTTGCCATAAAGATGTAACTAAAGGAATGCCACCTAATGTATGCTGAAGGATGTAGGAGAACACATTTTTCTCATTGTCAGATTTGAATGTCATTGCATTTAGTATGTAGAGTAGGAGAAATAAAAAAGATGTAGACCAAATCTGTGAACTGTGTTACTTGTAAATACCTCCAAAGATTAGTTGTCTAGGTTTTTTCTTAATAGTTTCGAATAAAAATGAAAATTGAGGAAAATGTGATTGCAGCAGAGACCAAACTGATTTCATTTCTAGCTGCTATGAAGCTACAGTGATGGGCACTGTATGTAAATACATAGCTAGACAAATGTGTGCTGCTAGACACAGGAGAAATTCAGCTATCCAACAGTTCTACTTTACCACTTCTCAATTTTGGAGGAATTGTTTTCATTTTCCTGCCAGTTTGCTAACTTGTTTTGATCATTTGGTGGAAGCTGTAATTGCAGGTGGGAACATTTTGAGTAATAGTTCGCAATCCAGTACAGCTGCTTTTCGCACTAAATCCTGTTATTAAAAAGCTCAGGCTAAGATCAAGCTAAGGGCTGTAACGGACTTGACAGAGAACAACTTAACTTTGCTTAGTAGGACAAAGAAAACACCATCCTTCTTGAGAGTATGTTGTTTTGTTTTGTGGACAGGTTTCTGTTGCCCAAACTGGAGTTCAGTGAGTAGATCAATCATAGATCATTGCATAGTTCATCGCAGCCTTGAATACTTGAGCTTAAGCGGTCCTCCTGCCTCATCCTCCTCAGTAGCTGGGACTAAAGGTGCACGCCACTATGCCTGGCTAATTTTTATTTTATTTTTATTTTTGTAGAGACAAAGTCCTCCTAAATTACTGGGGCTGGTCTCAAATTCCTGTCCTCAAGCAACCCTCTTGCCTTAGCCTCCCAAAGTGCTGGTATTTACAGGTGTGCGCCACCATGCCTGGTGACACTATGTTCTTATTTGTTCTGGATTAAGTCATAAACATTATTTTACTTATCAGGTTTGAGAACTAAATCAGGAATCTCTAAATTGGGTGATGATGAAAGATAGAAGAGACAACTTGTATAGTGATTTTAGTGCTGGTAGAAATGAGGACCGTGTTTTCCTAACCATTTCAGAACATGGGCCTTTTAACATTCTCAGCACTCCTGTCATAATGAAAAGCTGAGATAAGAAGATGTTATATTTAAAAGCAATTACGATAATTAGGTTCAGGATATATACCCAAGATAGGATTGGTAATCAAAGACTGGAATTTTTTCATGGCACAAAATTTATTTTGAGGAGAAAAATGTGTTCCAAATGGAATGTAATTTGATGGTCACCTCTGCACAAACTATACAGAACCACACGTAAGAATTGTGGTGGCTCCAAGGCTTCATTTTTTCAGATGGGCACTAGGTGTCAGGGTTTTTCCTTCACAAAAGCTTAGCATTCAAACAAGCCTTTTGAATTGCCCTGTTTCGTGAGGTGTCCACTGGTGTCCTTCCCCCTTTTATCAGTAGGTATGGTAAGTTTTACCTAGTTTTCCTATAGTATACAACTACAATTGTAACTCTTTGGTTAGAGATCTGTTGAATCTTACATCATGGCTCAATGCAGTGTTTTTGGAAGAGGATAATTGAAGAGGAAATAAAGTAGTGTATATTAAAGTTTAAAGACTAGCAGCCATCATGATTGGTTTTGGTTAAAGTTCTACTTTATGTTCTTAGGAGTCAAATGGGGGGAGGCGATGGGATTAGGAATTCAGTGGGGATTAGAAACAGCTCAGCTTTACCAATGCCCATTATTTAATTAATGTTTTAATTGTCAATGTGCTGACATCTAGTACTACCAAAGCATAGCATCCCTATAATTTTTTTTTATTGTAAAACAGTTTAAATAGACAGAAAAATTTGAAGAGTAATATGACAAATACCCCTGCATTACTGACCAGCTTAAACAAATCTTACCATTTTGACTATGCCTCTTACTTACATGCTGCTGTAATCCTTTGAAATCTCTAATTTGAGTAACAAAAGAAAAAAGACATTTAGGAGTTGGGTAGGGATAGGAAGTTAGTAAGCTCACATAAGCCTAAAAGATTAGAAGAAATTAATTAGTAGATCTATTTTGACAGTTCTTAGGCTGAACCTCTTAACCCAAAGGACCTCTTATTTTAGAAAAACCACCATAACTGTCTTAATTCACTTGGTTGACATTTTCCATACTCTTAAAGGAATGGCTTGGGTTGTCCTGGACTCAAATTCTAGTGGAAATCATTATGCTCTAAAACTCTTCCCGGAAAGAGTGTGTATATGTTGGTAGGATTAAGTGGTACAGAAAGGGTTGACCATTTCTCATGAACACAATATGCAATACCTAGTGTAACATTAGATTTTTATACATCATTTTGCTCATTTTAACCTCAAAACAGCTCCATAAATATGAAGTTAATTTGGATGTACTTCACCATGCATTTGTCTCAAGCTATCACCCTGGGTAGAGTGCTGTGGTGTCACAGCTCACAGCAACCTCAGACTTTTGGGCTTAAGTGATTCTCTTGCCTTAGCCTCTCAAGTAGCTGGGACTACAGGCACCCAGCACAATGCTTGGCTGTTTTTTGTTGTTGTTGCAGTTGTCATTGTTGATTTTAGCTATCCCTGGATGGGTTTGAACCCGCCAGTCTGGGTGTATGTTGCCAGCGCCCTGAGCTTTGGGCACCATCCCTGTTTCATTCTTTTGAAATTAGTTCACCTTTTCATGCTTGATGTGGAAATTGAGTCAGTGTTAGTCTTTTAGATGTGTTATAAAAGAGGCATATTTGAGTTATCTTATGGTGAAGGTGAGCTCTGAAACAGACCTAAGAAAAGCAAGTCTGAAAAACAGGAAAGGACTATGGTCTATGTACTGGTTGTTCAACTTAATAAAAGGAACTAAAGCTCTTTGCCACTGATCTCACCCCTGAAGAGGGGGAAAAATAAGTGCTTTGAGATCCTCAGTAGAAAGGGTACCATACCACTACTTGTATATAAACATTCATAATTTATGCTTGCCTTATTGTCTTCTTCAAGGCTTCAGAAACCCCATTTTGAATCCTTTCAGGCATAGCAAGATAGGCCTGAATCTAAGTATGGTACAGAAAAGCACACATTATGGAACATTTGGTAAGGTAGTTTTTAAAAAAGTATTATGTACTTTATTTTTTTATTCCCACTTTTAAGTGAGCACATTTGGCTATACATCTTTGTCTATAATGATTTTCCCAACCAAAGTTGGCCCTCACTAGAAAAATATTGAGGTTAATTTTGAAAAATAAGTCTTCCTATTATGGAATTACTGGTAACAAATTTCTGACAGTGTTCTTTGGGGATACATACAGAATTCCTTCAGGATAATTATTATTAATGTTGGAGATTTTTCATCAGATTGGTTAGTTTGACTTATTTCTTTGGGATCAAACCAAGGCTCAGTAACCTTGACTAAGGCCAGGTACAGTGGGTTACCCTGTAATCCTAACACTGTGGGATGCTGAGGTGGGAGGATTGCTTGAGGCCATCAAAAAAAAAAAAAAAAAAAAAAGACAGAAATTAGCCAGACATGGTGGTACACACCTGTTGTCCTAGCTACTAAGGAGGCTGAAGTAGAAGGATCCCAGGAGTTTGAGGTTGTGCATTACGATGATGCCACCCCACTCTAGCTCAGGTGGCAGAGTGAGACTCTGTCTCAAACAAACAACAAAAGAAGCTTGATTGACTTCGAAAATCCAAATGCATTTATTGGCTCGCTCGCTCTCTCTCTTTTTTTTTTGGCTGAGGCTGGGTTTGAACTCGTCACCTTGGGTTTATGGGGTCGGTGCCTTACTCCTTGAGCCACAGGCGCTGCCCCATTGGCTCTCTTATAGAAGGTTCCTCAGTTACTTTCAAAAGTAAGTGTAGAGAGCCTTTAAACCAAAGAATGCAGTTGCTAGCACTTTTGTACATGTCTTAGTTTTAAGATTTCATTTGAAAAAGAATGTGACATAATACCCTAAGTCAAGAAACTTTACAGCTCCAACTAGAGGCAATAATGAACATCAGGACAGCAACAGATGACACCAGAGGATGAGGTGTAGTGTGGAGCACCAGAGTTCAACATTCATTCGTATGATTAATGAGCAAAGCTTCTGGAATTATAGTAGGCCAATTTGTTTAATTTCCATATCAACCAATTAATCCAGTGCCCCATTTCTCAAATACCATAGACTGTGTGCTCCACTGCATGTTCTTTAAAAAAATCTGAATGCTTATGTGTAAAATTACTGTGGTTTTGTGTATATAAATAATACAGGGAAAAATAATTCTCTTGTTCAAAATTAACATTTCTAACATTTTCAAAGATTACCTCTGGGATGAAATTTTTTACTGTAAAGTTATATTTTTCTTACTCTTTTGTTGCTTTTTAGAGGGCTTGAGCTAAGTTTATTCAGTCATTTTTGAATTATCCAAGCATGAAAAGAAAGAGTTTTTCAGCTGCTAAGAAAATTGTTTTGAGCTGTTTTATGTGATCATACAACACTAGACAATGGGACATGATATCTGGCAGATAATACAATATGGAAAGGCATTGACGTTTTTAGCATGGCATTTTCAAATGGCATAAATCAAGTCAAATATTTCATTGTCTTATGGCTTTAAAATGTATCTTCAAAGACCTATACAGTATTTTCTGATATTTCAACTATGTTTTATCATGAGACTAACATTAGTTAAATTTACTATTATAATTATTTTTTGACAGTATCTAATTAAAGTACAGATTTAATGTTCCTTGCAAGATACAAAAGGTAACATTTTGTTAGGTATCTAAAAAGGAAGTTAAGCTCAGATTCCTTCTCTCTGGGTCTTAGTTTTCTCATCTTTCTGATGCCGATGATGCTGGAGTCTGTTTCAGCTCTAACATTTTAGGATTGTGTGTAATGCTGCTGGTTGATCATCTTCCTGGCATTTAGTAGAACAATTGCTACTGGAGGCTATGCCAAAAACTCAAGTTTTAGACTTTTAGCATGGACAGTAACAAAGCTTCAGCCTCTCATCCACAGTCAAGCCTGTATTTGAATCTGTATAGAAGGATATTGTTACAGCTGAAGTCAAAAGTGGAGAGATGTAAGAAAGGCAATCAAGGCAAAGGTTCTGTTTCCCACAGCATAGCTAGAGTTGATGGATGCTTTTTACACCCTTACAAAACAAAATCCTGGCATGTTTTGCCCCTTAGCTTTTCCTTCAGATTTCTTTGTTGAGCTTGATAAAACTGTTCTTTTATTTTATGGTAACAGAGCTTTGGAAAGTGTGTGTGAGCATGCACATTCTCTTCATACTGATAGTGCAATTAATGTTGATGTCAATTTTGGTGTTAATTTTGGGTCATGATTAGTGTTGACATTTTGTGTCATTCTAATGGCATTTATGGGCACCATCAGAATAAATGTTAATATTATCATGTTTTTACTATCTGTTATAGTAATATTAAACCAAGATCCTCCCAGGAGAAAAAAAATACATATATGAATAGATAGATAATGCCTTTCTGTATCACTGGTGTTACTCAGCGAGAAAATGACATCTCAGGGCAGAATCCTAATCACTGTTTGGAGCATCAGAAATAATGATCACCTCTGATCGGAGGTTGTGAATAATTCATTCGGTTTGATTTTCACGTCCTGTCCAGTGATACTTTTCAAACCAAATGTGTTTCTACAGGAAAATAATGGTCCCACTTCTTATGGAAATACTGTGGCACAAATCATTTTACCCACATAAAAACAGTTAAATAAGACTGTTCTCTTCTGCTTGCCTTCTCCTCCTCATCCCCTCCTCCCTCACTTTAGCATGTTTATTCCAGGATCAGAATGTGGCTGAAGAAATATTTTCTTTCTTAGAACTTGTGTAAAGGAGGCAAATATTTATTTCTGCTTATTCTTACCTTATTCACTGTAGTTCTTTTGATCCTCTTTTCTTTTTCACTTTAAGGTAATTAACTTAGGTTGATAACCGTAAACCGAAGAAACCTTCTCATTGGAATGTTCTGTCATGAAAAATAATTGGAAATTAAATATTTTAAAACTTACTTATGGCTGTATTAATGAAAACATAATTTGCTAAGTACCCACGACCATTTGGTTTGTCAGTACCTGAGAGAGGCAGTGGTCACTAAAGAAGATGCTGGCACTGTCAGTCTGAGTCTGAAACCCATAGACCATAAAGCCATCCACCCACAGGCCGGCCACAGGCTACCCGTTGGTTACTTTCCTAGTCTATCAGTCTTCCTTTAGCCCTTAGTCCTAGTGTATCATTTTCACCAAGTTTCACCTGGGTAGAAACAGTAGAGGGAAAGAGAAGATGAAAAAGAGGGATCTAATGATGGGATTCTCCTTGGTTTATTGTTCTTCAGTTAATATACAAGGCAGCTTGGGCTTAGGTGAAATCAAGGAATGTCACATTCCTAATCATATTGTCGCGCTTGTGTATACCTTTATAATGACTACCAAATTTCCAATGTGGAATCTCCATTGTGCATATAATATAGATAGACCCATCTATGTAAACTAATTTGACTGGAAAAACTTAGTGTCCTAATTAAGTGGGAGTGGGAGATATGACTGTCTTCTGAAGTAATGACCTAATCCTCTGAGACAAAGCTATTATTAGATGGAATACTTTGGACCATTTCTCCTGAATGTTGTGACCCTTTTTTTTTTTTCTTATAAATCTAACCAGAGCAGGGGAAAGCATTTTCCAACCTAGTTTTCATCATCAGAAAGAAAGTATTTTGCATTCAGAAACCATTTCTAGTATCAAATTCAATTTTGTCAAGTGATTAGTTGAGTTTGGAAGAGAATAATTTAAAAACACAAAGCTGGAAATGGCTATGTTGTCTCTACACTGGAGGGGAGCAGTTGCTATTCTCAAGTCGCAAGACTCCTTTTAGGGACCATGCATCACGACAGGATTATTGTGTTATATGTCTTTGCAGCTGTTACAGACCTGCATCTGTTGACATTGTGTGTTCCTACCCAGGACTGCTAGAAGAAATAGTGGGTGAATTGATACCTTGCCTGCCTTTCAGCGCCAATGTCCTTTTATGTACATATGTTTATAAAGCTCTTTAGTCTCCTTCAAGATGAAAGGCTCTGTATAAATATGAGCTTTCGATTTTAGTACATGTTTGTAATACATGTGGTACAGTCCTAAATATGTATTTAGCTGATAGGCACTGTTCTTGTCTATTGTACAAATATTGACTTTAAAAGTATAAATATGTATTTAACCATCAGAGCAGAAAAACACTGAAGCAGTTACTTCTTAGGTAGAGATATTAATATTGTATAAATCTATATATACATGTGTTTACATTCAACCACATCATTGCAGAACATTTCCTTTTTAAAAACTAAATGACAGCCCCAGCAAACTAAGATAGTTCTTGATATTCTTGTCCCTTTAAGGTGAGTCTTGATTTTTAATTTTCATATGTTTATATCTCTGTTTCTAATTTTGTGTAAATAAGATCTCATGTGGTATGACTAAAATCTAGAATCAGTTCCTCTAAAATACGGGAATTTCATTAGACTTGTCAGACCTTTCCACATAAGAAAATTTTTTTTTTATTGTGGAAATGTTCAAACCTACACTAACTTAGGATTAAATAATACAACCTTTCATGTGCCTATCATCCAGTGAAGAGGTATTTGGTAGTCCTCTTCTGTCAGTTATTTTTTAATTTATAAAAATGTAAAGTTAATTAGTGTAATATAAGTACATTAAAGAAAATTTAGAAAGTGGAAAAAACACAATTTTATCATCCCAATAATTATGATTAACATAATTTATTTTGGAGTTGACAATTTGTTTGTGAGAGAGAGTCTCATTCTGTTGCCTAGTCTAGAATGCAGTGGTGTCATCACAGCTTACTGTAATCTTAAACTCCTGGGCTCAAGTGATCCTCTAGCCTCTCTAGTAGCTGAGACTACAGTCTCATGCCACCATGCCCAGCTAATTTTACTATTTTTTGGTGGCAATAGGGTCTTGGCTTGCTCAGGCTGGTCTTGAACTCCTGACCTCAAGAGTGCTAGGATTATAGATGTGAACCACCATGCCCAGTTCCAACATGCTTTAGATTGATAGAGTTGCACTTTCTGTGTACCAACTACCATTCTAGGGCTTAACATGTATTTAATCCTCACAACAAACTTAGGCAGTATTTTGTTATTACTCTCATTTTACTAATGAAGAAACTGAGGCACAGAGAGGTTAGTACTGAGTCACTGTTCTGTCAGATTCTCTTAGCTTCAGATTGAGTCTGCTTCAGAATCTGGCTTTAAGTCTGTGCCCTTAATTGCCACACTAATTTGCCTCTCACAATTAATTATGGTATGCATGCAATTTTGTATCCTACTTTTTCTAATTTAGTATTACATCATGGATACTTTAAAATGCTATTCACATTCTTCATAGCCATCATCTTACAAGATTGTGCAGAGCACTAACAATAATGACCTTGCTATCCAATTTATTTCCCTTTATAAAAGTTTTGATATTTTTTAAACTTTTTTTAATCTATAAGTTTAATTTTTTTAAGGTTTTCTCTTTTTTTTATTAAATCATAGCTGTGTACATTAATGCAATGATGGGGTACAATGTGCTGGTTTTACATACAAATTGAAGTATTTTCATCAAACACATTAACATAGCCTTCACAGCATTTTCTTAGTTATTGTGTTAAAACATTTGTATTCTACATTTAGTAAATTTCACTTGTACCCTTGTAAGATGCACCATAGGTGTAATCCCACCAAAATAAACTTTTTATTTTCAAAGAACTTTAGATTTACAGAAAAGATACAAAGATAATATAGAGAGTTTCCATATATCCTTCTCCCATCTTTTCTTCTCTTCCTTTTTTTTCTTTGAAACAGAGTCTTATTCAGTTGCCCTGGGGTTGAGTGCTATGTTATTATACCTCACAGCAACTTCAAACTCTTGGGCTTGTGCAATCCTCTTGCCTCAGCCTCCTGAGTACCTGGGACTATAGGCACCTGTTACAACGCCTGGCTATTTTTGGAGATGGTCTTGCTCTGGCACGGCTGATCTCAAACTCCCAAGCTCAAGTAATCCTTCCACTTTGGGCTCCCAGAGTGGTGAGATGACAGGCGTGAGCCACTGCTCCTGGCCTGACCTAGCTTTTCTTAATGTTAACATCTTATGTAATCATGATATAATTAGGAAGAATTAAGATATCATTTGTACAATTACAGACATCTTTTGGATTTCACCATTTTTTTCTATGAATGTCTGTTTTATATTCCAAGATCCAACCCAAGATACCACATAGCACTTAGGGGTCAGTGACATTTATGTTCATGCTATAATGGATGTTCATCTTCCATATTATATTCAGCTAAAGGCAGTGTCACTAACCTGGAACATACTTCCTGAATTTCTCTAGTAATGGAAATAGAATTTCTTTTTGTGTGAACCTTATTTTAGAGAATAAACAATTTACATTAACCACAAGGACAAGTTACTTAATTTTTCTGGGCCTTAGTTTCCGCATAGCAATCATAATAGCTCCTCTGAGTTAATAGTAGCTACTATTTGAGGGCTTTTATACAGCAAGCTCCATATCAGTTTAACATGGTGTTCCTTACAATAGTTCTTCCAGAGAGGTGCTAGTTCCCCCCATTTTATAAAAGGAAGAAGTGAGGCTCTTAAGAGGTTAAGTGTCTAAAGTTGTACAGCTAGTCTAAAACTAAGATTTGAACAAAAATAACTTGACTTCCCAACTATTGAGCACTATCAATATTTGTCAACTTTTAGTACAATACAGTATGTAATACATGTTCAGTTAATGGTAGTTCTTATTGTTATTTTTTTTAAAAAAAGTAGTTTTGGGGCAGTACCTGTGGCTCAAAGGAATAGGGCGCCAGCCCCATATGCTGAGGTGGTGGGTTCAACCCAGCCCCTGCCAAAAACTGCAAAAAAAATAAAAGAAATAAAGTAGTTTGATGATATTTAGGACCATTATTCTCTGATTCCTATGGGAACTGTTCTAAGCCTTTGGTGTTGACTATTTTCTAAGTATTATTTTTGAAAATGAAATGCCTGGAACTAGCAAATATTTATTACTCCCACAGTATATATAGGGATCCTGCAAGGCACTAGAGGAGATGGTATAATGGTTCAGGCTGGTAAGCTAAAAAACAGTCCTAGGCAGTATATGATTAATTTACAAATGAATTCTCTACCCAAGGTCTTAGTACACCAGCAGAAAAGAGAGGGTTCGCTTTAGTCTGGAGCTTTACTGGGGAAATAAAATTTGAATGAACCTTTTGGAATGGGTAACATTTGGATAGGTTGAGAGAAGAGAGAAGGACAAACTTTTTATGTTGAAGTTAATATAATAGACTTCTACTTCCAATAGTTTGTTTTTCTTTTCCTTTTCTTTTTTTTTGAGACAGAGTCTCACTTTGTCACCCGGTGGCGTCATAGCTCATAGCGACCTCAGGCTCTTGGGCTCAAGCGATTCTCTTGCCTCGGCTTCCCAAGTAGCTAGGACTACAGGCACCTGCCACAATGCATGACTTTTTTAATAAATGGGGTCTCGCACTTGCTCAGGCAGTCCACCCACCTTGGCTTTCCAGAGTGCTAGGGTTACAGGCGTAAGCCACTACGCCTAGCCCAACAGTTTGTTTTTCAAACACATAGGTATTATTTTCTCAATTTTGTATGTGGGAACATCAGTGCTCAATACAGTGAAATAATTTTCCCAAAATCACACAATCGCTAAATGATTAAGCCTGGATTTGGATCTAAGTTTGATGGACCTCAGAGGCTATGTTCACCATTATATGCCATGTCCTTTGATTAGCAGTGAAATCTAAATTTTAGTTTAAATTGAGCAACAGATGCTTTTGTAGATGTTTATCCATTGTGCTAATTTACAACTGAATATCTTCGAATACAGGAATCTTGCTATACTAAGACTGGGATGACACTCTGCATTCTCTATTGGTACTTTTTAAGGTGGGAGGGGGCAGTCAATGGAGAACACACTTTGGAAATACATTGATAAAGAGTAGTGTGTTCTTGGTGCTGCTGTGTTAACACCTAACTGGAAGTCAATATTGCAAACATAATGACCTGACCAATTGCTGAACTGACTGCCCAAGTGACAGAGTTACAGTCCCCAGGTACTAATGAAAGTTAAGAGTATTATTTGCCTGCCCAGTGCCATATAGATAGTCACAACGTTTACATTAGCATGTAAATGCTGAAGTAGATTCTAGAGGGCTTGTATCTAAGCTGCTTCTGGCCTAGGTGGCTAAACTTAATATGTTGTAAAATTTGATGTAAAACTCAATCTTCCTAATAAGAAATGCATTTGGAGGAAAGTAGGCAGGAGATAGTTTTCCTTCCTGAAAAACAAAAGAGATTTGGGTTTAAAGGGGTACATGAGAGGATGGATAAAGTATTTCTCCACATTTAGGCATTATATTAACTAGCTTCTTAAACACCAAATAAGTTAAAACTACCCTGATGTGGGGAGTTTCTCTGTGCTATTCTTTGGATGATCTACTTCTCCTTTCTTTCTTTGTCTTTAATGAGCAGACAGAGTAATACCTGATTTCAGAAGGTAACTATATTTTTGTGTGTATTATATCCATTTTGATTTGTATTTGGCCAATGGTATGATATATTAAATTGGTTATATTTATCTGTAGGTGTTTCATATATATATTTCTTAATGCTGAGAATCACAAATAGCTGTGTGGAAAGCTTCAACCTGCCTGATTACCGTGGATGTGCAATTGGATTGAGGAATGTGTACTCAGAGCTTATGATCACTGGCCCGGTTCAGCCTGGGTGATGCATGTGGCTTTCCAGGGATGCTGCTATTTACATCTGTTAATGGCCCTTCTTGATGGCCAGCTCCCCAATGAGGTGATATGCAGCAGCCTGAGGATGAGGGACCAAGGCTGCAGATGTGGCTGAGGTCCATTAGGCAGACCCAGAATGCTCATCTGGTAGGCTGTGTGTTTGGGGGCAAGTGGTGGGGGCGGGGAAGGGGCTAGAGACAGACAGAAAGAGAAAAAAAGAATGGAAAACATTACTTATCCAGGTATGGGAGAAACAGATAGGCAGACATGAAAAACTGCAGCTGTAACTGGGATATGAGTGAATAGAAAATAAATGGAACTAGCAGATAAATAAGTAGAAGGATTGACTAGTTCTTATGTAGAAGGGGATTAAAACAGGGCGGGACTGTGAGAGTTTGGAAAGAGACATGTTATCTCTGCATTTTATGTCAATAACATTTACTCGTGTGGCTGGTCAGATAAATGCTGGACTTAGACCAGAGATTTACATATATCATAGTGCAGCAGGAGATTAGTTCTCTGCATCCTTTGGTTTTCTGTGCTAGAAGAAAGCAGAGAGAGATGCTCACAGGATGCAGTGTTGAGCAAACTCTTGCAAAAATGGGAGATACCAGAAGCAAGCCAGTAAAGAGTGTTTGTATTATTCCTAGCAAATGTTAGAGGACAGTAAAAGGACCCGGGGTAACAAAAAGTGTATATTTGTGAGAAGTGATCCTCTTCCTGCTCCTTCATGTGCTGAAAGTTTCTCGGAACAAACCTTTAAAAAGATGGAAATAGTGTCTTCGTATGTAGGGAAGTAAAATGAGAATTCTGGATTTAATCACCAGTGCCATAGCATTCTTCCACACGTATCTTGAGTGCATTTAGACTTTGGTTTTTCTAACTTCTTTGAGCAGGCTGAAAGAAAGAATTGAGAAAGTTCTGAGATGCGTAATAAGCCAGCAGTTCTCAGCACAGTCTAGAGCAGTATACTAGAATGTTTGTTCTAGTTTCCCATAGGGATCTTGACTTGTTAGCAATGCATATCTTTACATCAAGGTTGTGTTTAGGTATATTCTGAGACCTTCTAGGAACCTGAAAAAAGTCTGCATGTAAGAAACTTGTATTCATTGATTTGTTTGTTTATGCCTTTGCAGATTGGCATGGTAGCTTGGAAAATGACCCTGAAAAGTCCTGAATATCCAGAAGGCCGGGATATCATTGTTATTGGCAATGACATCACGTACCGTATCGGGTCTTTTGGGCCTCAAGAGGATTTGCTATTTCTCAGAGCTTCTGAACTTGCCAGGGCAGAGGGTATTCCACGCATTTACGTAGCAGCCAACAGTGGAGCAAGAATTGGCCTGGCGGAAGAAATTCGTCATATGTTTCATGTGGCCTGGGTAGATCCTGATGATCCTTACAAGGTACAGAGTAAGAAACAATAATACTTCAAGATGCTATATGGTTGTTTGTGTGTGTGTGTTCATGTATAAAGAATGGAGGAAAGGTAGAGGCTTAAGTTCGAAAGTCACCACTTAGAGTAAAAATTAAATACAAACAAAATGATTATATTTATGAAAATTCCTTACATCGTATTAGAGACTAATTGAATCTCATTATGTTCACCTGGTTTTTCCTCTAGCTTTATGACAGATTGCTGTTTCTTTTGGATGCACTCTAGATGAAATAGTAGGTATGCATTTAACATGAGACATGCTAAACCAAAAATATGTCTTTAAACAATTCCACTGTGGCTTCCAGGACTTAGTCAGTCCTCAGCAAAATCACTTATATCCTCAGGTTCTGCTCCAGCCTACTTGCTCTACTTGAAACCTCTCTCTCGCCTAAAGACATTGCTTCTCTTCCCTATAGCCTTCTTAGGTACCAACTGATTTCTGTCTTTCCTTTTTACTGCTGACCCCAGGTGGGGAATACTATCTTTCTTGATCCTCATTGTTCCTTCCAGGTCCTTTCTTTTCTCTTCTCCCTGAAAAAAATCCCATCTTTGAATGTCTCATCAAACTGCTATCTCATCACTTCTCCTTATTGCAATGTTTCCCAGGATTTTGTTCACTCTCTGTCATTCTTTGTATCTTTTAATTCCTGGCATATTGTTGCTGTATCCACACAGATGATCTTTCCCATAATCTGGCTTCTTGGATTCTTGCCTTCCTCTTCTCTAATGGTCCTATCCTCCACACTAGCTCAGCCTCCCATTCCCAATAATCTTAAGTTCAAGCATCCCTTTCTTTGCGACCCCCTCCATCCTGTCTTTTCAGCTCACTTTCTCTGATGCTTCAAGTCTAACAATCCTTTTCACTCACCAGGACATGAAACTGTTGATCCTGCCACCTTTCTTCTGTTCACTCCTTCCTTATACCTTCATCTTATTCCTATCTATCTTAAATCCCAAGGTCAATCATCGGTTAGTCATTAATCATATTGTAATCATTACCTTCCCTTAACCTTCAACTTTTTTGGCTCTTTCTTCATTCTACTTGCTCTGTGCCTTACAAAAATGTTAAAACCTGACTCTCCCCATCTACTCCCATGCCTCTACCTGCACAGCTGTACATTGGAGAAAAGCACAGTGCTATTGAGTGATCTTACTTTAAATTCAAGTTGACCAAACTCCGAGTGGATGCTTTTACATCTCTTTCCCTAAACCTCCAACACCCTCTTCCCCAGTCTTGACTTTTAGCTCTTATCAAACCTCGCCTTCCAATTCACTGAGAAAACAGAAACAGAGAGACTTTCCACAACTCCCACTTATCTTCATCTGTGCCCTTACTTTCCACTTTTTCCCCTATACTTTGAATGTTCCTGCTTCTAAGATTTACCCCTCTTCTTTTATACTACTCTTCTCCCTTATTGCCAGCTTCTTCCTGCTCTTTGTCCCCTCCCACCCCCCACCCCCCTTTGGTCTCACTCTATACCTGGGCAAGAGTGCAGTGACATCACCATAGCTCGCTGCAACTTCAAACTCCTGGGCTCAAGTGAACTTCTTGACTCAGTTTCCTGAGTAACTGGGAATACAAGTGCATGCTACCATGCCTGGCTAATTTTTCTTTTTTCTTCTTGGAGAGATGGGTCACACTCTTGCTTAGGCTGGCCTCAAATTCCTAGGCTCAAATGATCCTTCCTCCTCGGCTTCCCAGGGTGCTAGGATTGTAGGCCTCAGCCTTCCCACTTTTCTTACATCATTACTTTTTCCTTCTCTACTGAATCTACTCTCAAGTAGACAAACACCCTTCCAGTCATATCTCTACCTGATTTTCTCCTTCCTTTTACAGCAAAACTTCTTTAAAAAGTTGTCTATTCTTGTCTCCAGATGCTCTTCCATTTTCTCACAAATCCACTTCATTTAAGCTTGCACCATTACCATTCTACTGTAAGTGGGTTTGTCAAGGTCACCAGTGATTTTATACTGATAAATTCTATGGTGATTTCCTAGTTTTCATCTTGGTTATTTGATGATTCAGTAGTATTTGATACAGTTGATCACTCCTTCATCTTTGAAATACTTTTCTTTTGTTGGCTTCCAAGACCCCAGAATCTCCTTTTTATCTTTCTACATTCCTGACTCCTCTTTTTTAGTTTTCTTTGCTGCCTTTCAGTGTAAGAGTGTTTTAGGTGATGATGGAAACCATCTAAATTTTTATTGTAATAGTGGTTACACAAGCAAATACAATTTTCAGTGCTCATCAAATTATAACACTTATAATTAATGAATTTTATGACATGTAAATTATACGTCAATGAAGTTCATTTAAAAAGTGTTTAGAAATTGATAGTGACCACTAACAAGTGCAGGGTTCTTTCTGGGGTGATGGAAGTGTTTTGGAATTAGTAGTGATGGTTGTACTATACCTGAATATGAGGTTGGACAATTAGAAAAAGGGTTCATCCTAGAAAAAGTGCTACCTACCTCATGGCTGAATATAACTATGGTGAACTTCAAGGTACTCCCCTTGGGAAGCTGTGCACTGATGCCAGTGCCTGGTCCACCTTTCAAAGCAATTTTGGAACTCTTATTCTATAATGACCATTATGTCCTGAATGTCATCAAAATGTCTTCCTTTCAATAATATTTCCTTTACTTTGGGGTAAAGAAAAAAGTAACTGGGGGCCAGATCAGGTGAGTAGGGAGGATGTTCCAATATAGTTATTTGCACATGAGCTAAAAACTCCCTCACAGATCGTACTGTGTGAGCTGGTGCATTGTCATGATGCAAGAGTCATGAATTGTTGGCAAAAATTTCAGGTCTTTTTTTTTTGGTAGTTTTTTGGCTGAGGCTGGGTTTGAATCTGCCACCTCCGGCCGGGCGCCCTACTCCTTTGAGCCGCAAGTGCCACCTCAGGTCATTTTTTTTTTTTTGAGACAGAGCCTCAAGCTGTCACCCTGGATAGAGTACTGTAGCATCACAGCTCACAGCAACCTCCAATTCCTGGGCTCAAGCGAGTCTTTTGCCTCCGCCTCCCAAGTAGCTGGGACCACAGGCGCCCGCCACAACGCCCGGCCATTTTTTGGTTGCAGCCATCATCGTTGTTTGGTGGGCCCAGGCTGGATTCGAACCCGCCAGCTCAGGTGTACGTGGCTGGCGCCTTAGCCCACTGAGCCACAGGCACCGAGCCACCTCAGGTCATTTTTGTTTAACTTTTTCACGCAGTCCTTTTAGGACTTCCAAACAGTAAACTTGGTTATCTGTTTGTCCAGTTGCCATAAATTCATAATGAACAATCCCTCTAATATTAAAAAAAAAAAAGGTTAACCACATCGTTTTGACTCTTGTTTGGACCAACAGAAGTTTTGTGGTCATGGAAACTGGCTGACTTCCAGTGTGCATTTTGATGCTTTTTTTCAGGGTTGTATTGGTACACTCATGTTTCATCACCAGTGATAACACAAAAATACACAACAGCCCAAAACATCGTCTTACCTCTCCAAAAGATCTTGGCAAACTTTAGCTCGACTTTGCTTTTGTTCATCAGTGAGCTCCTTTAGGACCATTTTTGCACATACCTTTTTCTTGCCAATATTTTTAGTTAAGATTTTCCTAACTATTTCTCTATTGATATTTACTGGGTATGCTGTGCTTCTCACAGTCAGCTGATGATTTTGACACACAATTTGATAGATTTTTGCTACATTCTCATCAGTTCTGCTGTTACTGGCTGTCCTGACCACTCTTCACCAGTGATGCTTTCTCTCCTCTCACAATGTTTAATCCTTTTATACACTGCAGTTTTCTTCATGGCATTATCCCCATAAACTTGGATTAACATGTCCCTGATTTCACTTTCACTTTTGCTAAGTTTAACAAGAAATTTAATGTTTGTTTATTGCTCTAATTCAACCTCTGTCATTCTAATGAATGCATACGAAAACATTCAACAGGCTGGATGTGGTGGTTCATTCCTATAATCTAAGCACTCTGGGAGGCTGAGGCAGATGGATTGCTTGAGCCCAAAAGTTCATGACTAGCTTGAACAAGAGTGAGATCCTGTCTGAGACTCTGTCTCTACTAAATATAGGAATAAAAAAAACCTAGCTGGGCATGGTGGCACACACCTAATAGTCTCAGCTACTCAGGAGGCTGAGGCAAGAGGATTGCTAGAGCCCAGGAGTTTGAGGTTACTGTGAGGTATGGTGATGCCATGGCATTCTACCTAGGGTGACCAAGCAAGTCTCCGTCTCAAAAAAAAAGCACACACACAATAATAATGCATGCTACTCAGCAGGACACTCCCTCATCTTGACATGAACACAGCTGAAAGACACTGATATACCAAAGTTATGAACCCTTATTGAGTTGTTTATAAAGTACTGCCAACATAAGCACACAGTGGCCAGTTCGGGAACTTAATTGTCAGAACTTGTATACTAATATTGGAGTCATACATTTTATTTTTATTTATTTATTTTTAATTTTTATTAAATCATAGCTGAATACATTGGTGCAATCACCGGGCACAATGTGCTGACATCATATACAATCTGAAATATTGTCATCAAACTGTTTAACATAGCCTTCATGGCATTTTCTTAATCACTATATGAAGACATTTGTATTCTGCATTTAGTAAGTTTCACCTGTACCTTTCTAAGATGCACTGTAGGTGTGATCCCACCAATCGCCCTCCTTCCACCCATCCTCCTCCCATCCTCCTCCCTCCCCTCCTCTCCCTTGCCCTTTTCCCCATATTCTTGTGCTATAATTGGGTTTTAGCCTTCATATAAAAACCATAAATTAGCTTCATAGTAGGGCTGAGTACATTGGATACTTTGGAGTCATACATTTTAAAAATAGTGAATTTTATGTTGTATAAATTTTATCTCAAATTTTTTAAATTAAAATAAAAGGTGAATAGAGACAAATGTCAGAACCATGAAGTTCTGGACTCCCCAGACTCAAGCCCCCCAGGATCCAATGCCCTCTCACCTGATGGTTGGCAGGATAGCCAACATAGAAAGTGGGGTAGAAAGTATTTCAAGATCTCAGTCCTCAGACCTCTCCTCTTTTTCTATTATAGTAACTTTCCCTTGGTGATCGCATCTAATCTTAAACCTTAAATTCCATGTATTAGCTGACAAACTTCTAAATTTATATCGTACTCCTGGACATCAAATTCATATATCCAAATTCAACATCTCTACTTCCTGCTTCTGGCTTTGTCCCCTGCCCCACCGAAAGTCTGTTCTCAACTGACAGTGGAGTGACCCAGTTAAAATATAAATCAGATCACAGCTCAAAGCTTTTCTCTGATTAAAACCCTTTAATGACTTTCCAACTCATTCAAATAAAGTCAAAGTTTGATAGTTACCTATCAAGTCTTGCATGGATTGGCTTTCCAATACCTCTCTGCCCTCATCTCTGGCTGCATTCCTCTTCCCCCAACATTTTGCATGCTGCCTTTACCAGCCTCTTTGCTCTTTCTAGAACTTGCTAGACATTATTTATGCCCCAGTGCACTTGCTATTCCTTCTACCTGGAATATTTTTCCCTCTAATAGATATCCTTATGTCTTATTTCCTTAGCTCTTTCAGGTCTTTATTCAAATGATACTTTTCATTGAGACCTTCCCTGGCTATTCTTTCTAAAAGTTCAGTTCTCCTATCTCCCTTTTCTTTTTTTTTGTTTTAAAAAGAGACAGGGTCTTGCTATGTCACCTGGGCTGGCCTCAAACCCAAGGACTCACACAATCCTCCCACCTCAGCCTCCGGAGTCGGTGGGACTGCAGGCATGTGCCACTGCACCTGGCTATTTAGTGTTTTTGTTAAACATTATTCCCTTTCACATTATACATTTTGCCTATTTATTTTGTGTATTTTCTGACTCTCCCACTAAAAGGTAAGTTCTATAAGGGCAGGAATTCTTGTCTCGTTTGTTTATTCCTATTTTTCTCATGCCTAGAACAGTGCCCTACATATAATAGGTACTCAGTAAATGTGTGCTGACATACTAAGGACAGTCAGTGCTACAAGGCAGTGTCATCACAAGTTGTGCAAGACCAGTTGCAGATTCATGTCTCTTCCATGCCATGCTCACTGTGGGACATAAATTCATCAAGTTAAAAGGTGGACATAATTTCTCATAGTATTTAAAATGTTTTCCTCTGTTTACTTTTTTTTGGGGGGGGGCAGAGTGACTAATTCATTTAAGTTAAATACATGCATAGGTAACTATTTTTGTGAGTATATATGTGTATCTATACAAATAGATCAATTGCAAAATGTTAGTATTAGTTTTTGAATGTAAATAGGAATTAGGATTGAAAAAGCAAAAGATATGAGTTCACTGTTTACTGTTAGCACTGCATAGACTTTCAATTTATTTTCTTATTGAATCTCCTGGATTTCTGATTCTCACAATTATCCTTTCCTCATATATGTATAGTATGTTTTCATGACACTGTGGATTTGAGGAAGTGAAAATATTAATTCACATAATTCTTCAGTTTCATGCTGGTATCTTTAATAGAAGTACAGTAAAGATTAGAAAATGACTGATGAATCCTGTTGAAAAGGAAATGAATAGAATATACACTTGGAGTTGTAACTATAAGGTATTTTCTTTCAGGGATAGTCGATGACAAAAAATAGGCACTTCCATCTTTCAAAGGAAGACTATCCATGCTAGCATTCTATTAGTTTAAGAAGTGAAGTGGCAGTTCTAAGATGGCAAATAACAAGTTAAAAAAAAACTATTTGTGCTTTACAGGGATACAAGTATTTATATTTGACCCCTCAAGATTATAAGAGAGTAAGTGCTCTCAACTCTGTCCATTGTGAACATGTGGAGGATGAAGGAGAATCCAGGTGTGTATATGGGTATCAGAATAATTTGGCTGTGACTAAAAAAAGGGGAATATGGTTATTTTTTCCTTGCTATGTTGCTGATAGTAACCTTGAAGAGCATGTAAGATTATATAATCCAGATGTCTTACATTCATATCCTTGCTCTGTTACTTATTAACTGAAAGGACCTTGTTATTGATTGAGGTTTTTAAATTTATAACTTTATTCATTTTAGAAAAATTGAAACATGTAAAAATTAGGAAGAAGGAATCAAAAACAGTCACAGTCTTACCTGGAGGCCACAATTATGAATTTATGTTATATTTTCACTGTTTTTCCCTTTTTTCTGTATAGTCAGGATTATAATGCTTAAGTTTTCTTTTATAGTTTTTTCTTTTCAACTAGTTTGGAGGAAATTTCTTAAATTCTTAAAATATTATCTGAGAATATAACATTTATTGGCTAAATAGTATTTCATCATAATGAATATTTCATATTTGAATATTCAGACTGTTTCTAATTTGTCACTGTTATGTCCCTGGGTTGAATATTCTTTTATATAAACTTTTTGGAATTAAAAAGTTCTGATTATTCTTTTTGGCTTCTATTCTAGAAATGGAATTAACTGTTCAAAAAGTCAATTTTTATATTTATTTGTTTATACTAGAGATAGGGTCTCGCTAGGTTACTGGAGCACAGTGGCACAGTGATCCTCCTGCCTCAGCCTCTAAGTAGCTGGGGCTAGAGGTGCTCTCCACCATACCAGCTAATCTTTTTTTTTTTTTTTAATTTTCTGTAGAGATAGAGGTCTTACTATGTTGCCCAATCTAGTCTTGCTCTCCTAGCAACATCCCAAGTTTTGGGATTATTTAGAAGTAAACCACTGTACCTGGCTAAAAAGTCAATTTTTAAAGGTTTTTTTAAAAAGTAATTTCACATTGGCCTCCCAAGATTTGCATTCCTGTCAGCAATATGTGATAAGATTTCTTTCTTCTCTTTGATTTTTCTTTACCCTTGCCAACACTGATTATTGTCAATTAATAAAATAGGATAAAAAATAGCAATTGTTATTTTAACTTGTATTTTTGATGATCAGTGAAGTTGAACATTTTTATAATCTATCTGCAAGTATTTTCCCGAATGTTAATTGCTCTAATACTATTTAGTGAATAATTCATACTTTTATGTTTTTTGTTCTGTCTATCCTTGGACTAATGCCACACTTTTAACTATTCTCAGAGGGCAAATTTTCTCACATGCTTAACTTTCCACCAAGCCTTATTGGCTATTTTTGCCTCTTTATGTATAGGCTTATTTTTTTATGACTTATTATTTTTAATTACCAAAAACTTTCTACATTTTTAATTCAAATTACTTTACTTTTATATAATACATTGACTTAGGAAGATCTGACATTTTTAGAATATTAACTCTTCCTCAAAAGAAACATGGAATGTTTTTTCATTTATTCAAGTGATTTTTTTTTTTAAGCTTTGTCGTTCTCTTCATATAGGTTATGCTAAAGGTTCTCAAACTTTCTTGGCTTTTGGCACCCTCAGCATCTCAGTAGTTTTTTCATAGCACCCTTAGACTAAAAGATATACCTAATATTTCTGTTTGTTAAGTAGTTAAACCCAATAACTCTGTAAGAATTTAGGTCTCAATAACATCATTTGGAAAAATAATACACATAAATTGAACAAATTTCATTTTTCAATAATTATAGTTACTAATTTGTGTCACAACATCTTAAATCTTGGGATCAGCTTGTATAAAGCCACCTTTGTTTCTTGTTCTTCATTGATTTTTGTGTACACCTTGCTTTTTTTCACGGAAACTGCAATAACCTGGCTTTGCAAAGATAGGACAGGGTCAAAAGGAATGTAGCACTATTCTAATGAACCTATTATGAACTACCTAAAGCTCATATGGGTCCAAGAGATACCATGTATAATAGTGGTCCTCTCAGGAATTTAAAATACCCCTCAGTGCCCCTGGGGATTCACTGTGGTTGTTGCCTTGGGACACAATGTGGGTATGGTATGATTCTGCCAACTTTTTTTGTTTATTTCTAAATGTTTTGCTTTCTTTTTCCCTCGGGATTTTTTCTCCTATTATACTTTTTAACTCTTTATTATGGTTATCTGTAAAAGCTATTGATTTAATAGACTGCCTTTGTCACAAACCAAGTCTGAGTGGGCCCTTGAGTGTTTGTGACTGTATGGCATGTGGACCTTATAAAGGAACACATTACTCCCCAATTAATGTGGTTCATTAACCCCTTAAGGGAGATTAGCTTCATTTCTCACATAACTCTAGAATCTAGAGTCTGGATACAGAACAAAAGAAAGAATTGGGGGATTTGGGGGAAAGGCTAAAAATAGAAAGGCAGCAGAATCTGGGAAGCAGAGATGCAAAGTCACAGACCAATAGCAAGGGCAAAGGAAAGGAATTGATGGAGGGCTGGAAATAAAGAAGAGAGCAGAGAAATATAGGGGTGGGGGGAGGTAGTTTAAGAGCCTCTATGGGATACTTATTTATTATTTCAATTTATAAAACTGTGCCCAGTGCCAAGCCTTCTGGGTACACATGGAACAATAAATAACATATGCCCATCTCTACCTCCAACTTTGTATTTTTCCTTTCTTTTATTAGTTGCATTCCCCATCTCCCATTTCCCATTATCAGCTATCACTCTTAATCCCCTGCCAGGAAGACAGATGAGTGACTCCCACTAGATCCACAGGATACTTTCTGGACAACTTGGTCAGCATTTCACTTCTACATACATTCCACCTGCCCCTCCAGAGGACTATATCCAGGGACCTTCATATATACACTTGATATTTATGATGGAGCAGGAATGGGAGTTCACTGTAAGATTTTTGACTTGAGAAACAGCACTGAGCATTCCACACGACCTCTCTGTTCAGATTCTTTTATTTCTTTATAACATTGCCTAAAATTGTTGATTTAATGCCTATTGCCTATTATAGAGATATACATTGACTCTTCTTTTTTTTTTTTTTTTTTTTTTTGCAGTTTTTGGCTGGGGCTGGGTTTGAACCTGCCACATCCAGCACATGGGGCCCATGCCCTACTCCTTTGAGCCACAGGCGCTGCCCATTGACCCTTCTTTTAAGTATATTTATAGTTCCAGAAAGCAAGAGAGCATCTAAAATCAGAGGGCCATCCATGTGTCAAACTTCCTCCTTGTTGCTTTAACTCTGATGTTAATCCTTAGAGGGAGAAATTATCCCCATTTTATAAAAGTTACCGTATTCCTAGAGTCACACTACTGATACATCAGAGCAAGGATTTAAATCTATCTGCTTAATTTCAGATTTTGCTGTATTATACCATATTGCTTCCAGATGAAATAGGCTCTAAGCTAAGAAGGAAAGATATAAATAAAGAATATACATGGAAGGAAAGGTGTAAAGCCCTGGTGTTAAATATAAGCTTTCAGTATGCTTTTAATAATCTTTTAATACTGATTATTTATTTTTTACTGTTTCTTTCTAATTGTCTCTCTCTCTCTCTCTTTTTTTTTTTTTTTACAACTCCAGCTCAAAGGAAGTGATTATTCTTTTAATGGATAGCTATTACTTTGTTAAGCCTTTCTAATTTGGCATTGCTATATCCAATAGGTACAAAATAACAGATATTATTGGGAAAGAAGAGGGACTTGGAGCAGAGAATCTTCGAGGTTCTGGAATGATTGCTGGAGAATCCTCATTAGCCTATGATGAGATCGTCACCATCAGCCTGGTAAATCTTACCAGATTGTGACACTTTTTGAAATTAGCCATGTGACTAGGTTTAATTTTGTCCCCATCACTGTTATTCAGCCCAATGAGAGCATTATTTTTTTTTTTTTTTTTTTTTTGTAGAGACAGAGTCTTACTTTATCGCCCTCGGTAGAGTGCCATGGCGTCACACAGCTCACAGCAACCTCCAACTCCTGGGCTTAGGCAATTCTCTTGCCTCAGCCTCCCGAGTAGCTGGGACTACAGGCGCCTGCCAGAACGCCTGGCTATTTTTCTGTTTTGCAGTTTGGCCGAGGCTGGGCTTGAACCCGCCACCTTCGGTATAATGGGGCCGGCGCCCTACTCGCTGAGCCACAGGCACCACCCCCCCAATGAGAGCATTCTTAAAAATTTTATCTCCACAGTTTTATTTTAATCATCCATGATAGTGAGAAGGTAGGATAATGTAAATAACTGAATTTCCCAAGTAAATCTAGCCCCTCATTTAGTCTTTAGTTCTTATTTCTCTAAATAATCTATTGTACTTTAAGCATCTAATACTTAAATCATTGAATAAATTTTATCTTTGGATTTCTTTAACCAGGAAATTAGTTTTTTATATTGTTGCTAATGAAACAGACTTCATAGAAAGCAATGTTTATTCCTGTTAATGTGGATTTAACATATCTATGCCTTAGTAGTCTATAGCTTGGGAGAGGACATAAACATGACATGAGAAGTCTATTCTTTTTTAAGGTGACATGCCGTGCCATTGGGATTGGTGCTTACCTTGTCCGGCTGGGACAGAGAACCATCCAGGTTGAGAATTCTCACTTAATTCTAACAGGAGCTGGGGCTCTCAACAAAGTAAGTTTCTAGGGTTTGGGAGAAGTATATGAAGCTGGTTGAAGGTCATTGTGAATTCTTAATTCAAGACCCTTAATGGGAGGGAAGCCATTCAGTGCCTGTCTTCCCACCCTTCTCCCTCCATCTTTTCTGCCCACTGACATACTTGCCTTTTCGTTCATTTTATTTAACAAATATTTTGAGTGCCTACATTTGCCAGCCACTATTTCCAAGCTCTGTGTGTATGTTAGTGAGCACAACATATATAACCCATGCTCCAAAAAGCTTGCAGTCTAGTATCTTTTTAGAAAGACCAAGAATTGGCTTGGCGCCTGTGGCTCAACGGGCTAAGGCACCAGCCACGTACACATGAGCTGGCGGGTTGGAATCCAGCCCGGTCCCGCCAAACAACAATGACAGCTGCAACCAAAAAACGGCTGGGCGTTGTGGTGGGCGCCTGTAGTCCCAGCTACTTGGGAGGTGGAGGCAGGAGACTTGCTTGAGCCCAGGAATTGGGGATTGCTGTGACCTATAATGCCATGGCGCTCTATCCAGGGTAACAGCTTGAGGCTCTGTCTCCAAAAAAAAAAAAAAGACAGGCCAAGAATTAATCGAATGTTTCTATTCTATCCTACTCCCCTTCCCTTTTTCTCAAAAAACTAATTTTCTCCTATTAGTAAGAGATCTGAGATCTTTTCTCACATGTGGAGCTGTCTTTGATTCCAGTTGTAGTGTTCCCATTTCACGTCTATATCATGAATTAGGCACTGGTGGGGGAAGACATTTAAGTTTAATGTTTTGAAGAGTCTGTGAATATACCTCTAAAAAAGAACACTTATGGTGGACTTTTGTACGTAGAGGAAGTGCTTGGTAAATACTGAGTGGAAAGATGGGTGGATGGATTACCGGAAAAGAGCATGGTAGAGTTATCTTTCAAAGAAAGGTTTGGTCATTTTTTATCCAAGCTCACAGGGGCTTTCTAAATGGAAAGAAAAAAAAAAAAAAAAAGGATGGTGAGATCACTGTTTGTAAGAGTGAAAACTATCTAAAAATACCTGAATGTACAAAGGACAGTACATTTCTGACTTCTTTGCAGGCATAGAAAAGTTATTTTCTCTCCAGAGCCAGAAAAATGTAGTGGAACAATTTAAGGCTGGTTACCTTTGCGTAACTTATATAACTAAACTCTTATCTCCTCAGCTTATCTGTTGAAGGGGATAATAATTTATTTCTTTCAAATGATTTGGGGATCAAAAATAATTCCATATGACAAACTTTTTACTTTTTAAAATCTCATTTAAACCATTAACTTTAATTTAATCCATAACACAGGCTGCATCCCTAACCCCTAATTCTATTTTTATTTTTTATTTTAATTTATTTTTTATTTTTATTAAATCATAATTGTGTACATTGGTGCAATCATGGGGCACAATGTGCTGACTTCATATACAATTTGAAATATTTTCTTTGAACTATTTAACATAGCCTTCATGGCCTTTTAATCACTATAGGAAGACATTTATATTCTGCATTTAGTAATTTTCACTTGTACCCTTCTAAGATGCACCGTAAGTGTGATCCCACCAATCATCCTCCCTCCACCCATCCTATCCCCTCCCCTCCCCTCTCTTGCCCCTTTCCCCATTTCTTGTGATATAACTGGGTTTTAGCCTTTATATGAAAGTTATAGACTAGCTTCACAGTAGGGCTGAGTACATTGGATACTTTTTCTTCCATTCTTGAGATCCTAACCCCTAATTCTTAACCTCTACATGTGGCCAAGAAAGTATAAATCAATTAATATTATCCAGCCCAAACACAAGAAAATAAGACAAAAGAAATGCCAAATTAGCAATGGGTAGATCTTATCATTTTTCTGTATAGTTCTAGAACATTAGGGTAATAAAATAATCAAAGTTCCTTGTAAAATATACCAGAGAAAAGCAAAAACAAAACTTTTGTCTTTTGGCTGGGCGCCTGTACTCAATAGTTAGAGCACTGGCCCCTGCATTGGAGGTGGCAGGTTCGAACCCACCCCTGGCCTGCTAAACAAACAAACAAACAAACAAAAACAGTTAGTCTTCCTTGGTGTTTACTAGCAACTATTTTTGGTGATGTTACTTAAAGGGAACCTTCACTTTTGGTGAAGGTTCTTAAATGGAATAAAAAATAGGTCTGTTAAAGTTTTCTAATTTAAAAAACTATGAGTAATTCTATAATCTTAAGCCAACGATTAATGTTATGTGTAATTATAATATACTAGAGCATTGTTTTTTATATATATTTATTTATATAATGCATATTATATATATTTTTTAATTTCAGATTGATATAAACATACAAATGATCAGGTTACATTGTTTGTGTTTGTTAGATAAAGTCCAAGTTGTAGTTGAGCCCTTCACCAAGGAGGTGTGCTGTATGCCCCTACATTGTGCCCATTGGGTGGCAGCACATGAAACCCACACACACCACACACCCCTTCTTGATTGTGGTTGTGCTTTTCTCTCGTGAGGATGTGAAGTTGTTCATCTACTGGTTGCATATTAGTATTGAGTTCATTGGATATCTGCTTTTCCATCCTTCCATTACTTAGAAGGATGTTCTCCACATGCATCCAGGTAAATACAAAAGATATGAAGTCTCCATAATTTATCCATTTGTGAATTGACGGGCATTTGGGTTTTTTCTACATCTTGGTGGAGATAAACATTCTAGTATAAATGTCCTTATAGTAAAATGATTTTTTTTTTCTTCTGGGTAGATACCTAGTAATGGGATTGCAGGAGCAAATGGAAGGTCTACTTTTAGCTCTTTGAGGATTCTCATAGGACAGACTTCTGCTGGGGAGGGTGCCTGGTATGGTGGCTAGAACCTGTAATCTTAGAACTTAGGGAGGCAAAAGAAGGAGGATTATTTGAGACCAGGAGTTTGAGATTACAGAGAGCCATGACTATGTACTACATTCTAGTCCATGAGGCAGAGTAAGACTCTATCTCAAAATAATGATGATGATGATGTGGAAATCAAATGAGAAAGCATAAGTAAAAGTACCTACTACTTGGCACAAAGTATTGCCCCCCCCCAATTAAAATTTCAATTCCCTTTCCTCTCTCTTGGTTTTTTGATTGATCTTATGCAGTTAATACACATACTAAATTGTACTGGATATTGGGGTTACTGGACTTGTGGGAACTTTTTATCAAGCCTTATCCGTCAAACAGAATGATAAGAACTAAGTATCCTATCCTCTCATTCCTGTCTTGAAAAAGTTGATGCTTCCATTGAAGGTCCAGTTAATTTGGGGAAATGTCAGAAATTAGCAGAATCTTTTGATGTGATCACCATGCTTTCTGTATTTGTATGAACTCTGTAAACTTCTCTGGATTTGTTTGCTTTTCTATCCAAGGACAGGAAGTGTAATGTTAAAAATGAACTTGGCTGTCCTCTTCCCATTTTGGAGAGTAGCCTAGAAAGAAAGATTGAGAACCAGCACTACTGAAGATTATTATTGCAGTGGGAGAAACTGCTGAGTATTAATTTTCTTTTTTAAGTTGCTCTTTTGGATACCTATTTAGGATGAGAGATGAATGTTGAAGAGAATTTTAGGTACCAGTATCTATGAGAATGGAATTTTTATAACATACCTATATTTCTATAGTGTTATCATACCTAGAGAGCTAATTTCTAAAATGTATATTATTACTTGGAGTTTCTTCCTCCCCTCTCCAAACTATTATACACAAGGAATATTTTGTTTGTTTATTTTGCTTGAAAACTTGCTCATTTAGTTTAGTCGTCATAAAAGAAACATTAGGAGTTTTTTTTTTCTTAAAATGTGGTTGAATTGTTCTGATCACATTCATTACATTCACCTTCTTCCTAGCCTACAGGGCTGCTTGTTAAAGGGAAAGCCTGTTATAGGGAGAAAGACAAAGTTATAGCTTTAACTTACCTAACAATGCTCACTTTCAGGACATGATCAGTTTTAGCTGAAGGGAGTGATTAGTTACCTAATCCTGCTCAGCCTGCTTCTGTGTCTTCATGACAGCACCTCTTAAGTGTAGAGCCATGTTGCTGAGAGATACCTGATTTCATGCAAATATGTTAAGAATAAGTGTGGAGCCATGTTGCTGAGAGACACCTGATTTCATGCAAATACGTTTCAAAACTAGCAGGTATGAAAAAGGAAAGTATCCGGGAGCTGCCAGGCTCAGACTGCTTCCTCTGACTCACTCCCTGTGCATATTGTCTTTGTGTGTACTGGTATCTTTCAACGTCTCCGTTTGCCTTTCTTTTTGTAGCTTTCTCTGTTTTGCATACTCTGGGTGTGCACAAGTCATTCTGAGTGCATTTCTCTCTCTGTGTAAATGCTGATCTCTCTCTTTGTGTCTGTATCTGGCTCATAGACTCCTCTTCCTATGTGTGCCTCCCTGAGTATCCATGAGTGAGAAGGTCTTTGTGTGTTTGAAACACTGTAGAGCTTCCTTTCTTAAGCCTTGGACATTTTGCTCATAGCATGTACCTACCTATGTAAAGTGGAAATATAGGCAGTATATACAAGCCTATATATAGTCTTAGACTGTAAACATTTGACCCTCGCCTTTTTGAGTCTTCATTCTTTATGTTAAACATTGGGGTGAAGAATAAGAACGGGGAGTGAGCAGAGGTTGTAGGGAAAAAAAATCTTGTGTGTGCAAGTGCCGATCCCGTTGACCCCTTTGAAAATTGAAATAATGATAATGTGCGTCTCCTGACTGCATCAAAGTATCAGCACATCAAAAGCCAGGAGGCATGAAATGCAAATGATAAAGTGAAAGCAGATGGATTGTGCATGATCGCCTGATGCCCAATGAATTTTAAAAGGTGCTGGTTTGTGGAGTGGGGAGGGTGGGGATGGGGGACTGAAATAAACACATTATCCCTGCAATTTTTTTTTTTGTTCTTGATGCTCACTCCTGACAATATTTTTTCACACTTGAGTGAACACCCACTCCATCTCTCTCTCTCTCTTTTTCTCCCTCTCTCTTTCTCTCTCTCTCTCCTCTCTGATTCCTCCTCCCTCACCCACCACCCCCCACACCTCTTACACGTCTCAGGTCATGTCGCCTCAGCTCCAGTGGAAATAATAAGATATAAACCACGAGGTTGTTATTTGCATAGAAATAGCATGGAGCCCCAGGCAGCAAGGGAGAAGGACACAGGGATCATTTGTCTAAAATTTTAATGAAAACTTTTGCTGAGACAGATTTTTACAAACTTTCTTTCTCCCTGCTTTCCCCCTGCCCTGCTCATCTCCCCCAAACCCCCATTGTTGATTTGCCTTAACATGGTTCTATTTGAAGAAAAAGGGTTGATACTCCACATACTATACTCCGTAATGCAGCAACATGTAACTTGTGTGTTCCTTTAATAGTTATGCAGCTGAAGAGACACATACTCTCAACTTTGTACACGGCATGTGTGCATCAGGCTTTTATAGCTACACGCCATCTCAGCATACAGGTGATATTGCCAGCCTTTGGCCTGTTTTTAATTAGTTTACACCTTCCTACCTTTTGCATCCAAAGACTCTTTTTACAGGATTTCTTTCTGTGGCCAACAGTAGTAAACTGCACATAGAATGTTGTGGTGAATTTTTGGTTTTTATTACTTGCAGTGGTTTAACTGCTTGCTTACCTGCTTTAGTCTTAGTCACCATCCTTTGCTCCTGTGTCTTTTGTTCCCAAACCAGAAAGTGCTTCACATTTGTATTTTCATCCTTCTCCCCTTGTGACATCAGTATTTGTATATTCTCTTTCCACGTATGTCTGGCTTTGTTACCTGAAGCTATTTGTAAAATATTGCCAAGTTGTGGAGAGAGACAGTATCTGATTGAGTATTGTGGAAGCACATTTGACATTTGAACTAAAGGTAATGGACTGGTGATTTGAAGCAGCCAAGTGGCTCTATTTAAAACTCAAAATTCAGAACATCTGTTTGGTTTCCTGCTGTCTTCTGTAGTGGGCTAGTGGTATCAGGGCTATATGTCACAAACAGGAAGGCTGAAACAGTAGGAGGGGAGGTGAGTTGGTTCCATTGACAGACACTAGAGTGGGGTCAGAACGTGAACTAGCATGTCCCTGAGTTTCACTGAAGAAGGCTCAGGCCTCTGTGCTTAGCGTTCAGAAGGCCTAAGAAGAGAAGGTGGTCTAATCATTTTCCTTTTTCTCTAGATGTCCTGAGAATGATGCCATAGATAAGAAGTTTCTAAGGTCTTGCTGTTTCACATCACTTGGGGTAGTAGACTGTAGGAACCGTAGGCTGTGGGTGGCAGATTCCTCAACATGCGTCACTGAGTGAAATCGCAGACCTGATGGACGTGGCACATTACCCTGGTAAAGTCAGTAATCCGTATACCCAGGAACTGAAGATGGAACCTTAAAGAGCCAAGGCATTTTGCAAAGTCATAAACTCCCATTTGTAATAATGTTCATGTTTACTTACCCCCACACCAGCCTCTCTCTCAGTTTCTCCTTAGTATGTTTAACATAGTGTGAGGTGGCAGAGAGGCTGGACGGGAACACTGATGTAGACTAGAGTTGCCCCAGATTTGGTGAGAGCCCATTCTGTATATGTGGGATACGTAGGTGATTAATTACCTCCTTGTTGTATTTTAAAACTCTGCTTCTCTTTTAGGGAAAAAAACAAAACAAAACAAAAAACCTACTCTTAATCCCCTTTAGTGAAATCAAGCTTTTATTTCCCCCGAATCTGCCAGTTTAAAAGAAATTATATGATGGGTGAGGGTGAATCGCTTAGCCCTCTAGTGGCTAATTCTGCTAATGTTGCTTTTGAGACTTAGTGCAAGTAAGTCAGATCTCTCTGGATCTCAGTTTTTATTTATGTATTTTGATGTAGCATTGCAATATGAAATATGAAGTTGTCACAGATGACTATTGGGCACAGTGCTAGAGTTCCTCCTATGACCAGGACTCAGTCTCCATGCTCTCCCAGGGTTCTGTGACATACAACATAGCAGGCCGTGGATACCCAAGAAGGGAAGGAGGGCTTATTTAGTTGTCACTGTAGGATAGGTAGCATTATAACTTTCACTTAACTTAAAGAAGTTAAGTGGGCTGCCCGGTTTAAGTCCTAGCTCTGTGACCTACTAGTCATGTGTCTTAAGCAATTTATGTAACCTCTCTGGGTTACAGCTTTGTTACTATAAAATGGGGCTAATAACAGTACCTATGTATCAGGGTCATTATGAGGATTGGATGGGTTAATACAGGCAAAAAACTGCACTGCAAGCTGGCAGATTCAAATCCAGCCCGGCCTGCCAAACAACAGTGACAACTACAACCAAAAAATAGCTGAGTGTTGTGTTGGGCGCCTGTAGTCCCAGCTACTTGGGAGGCTGAGGCAAGAGAATCGCTTAAGTCCAATAGGTTGAGGTTGCTGTGAACTGTGATGCCACAGCATTCTACCTAGGGCAACTGCTTGAGGCTCCATCTCAAAAAAAAACAAAAAAAAAAAACCTGGCACTGCTGTTCATCTTCTCTAAGGTGCTTTTAGAGTCCTTTCTCATTGCAATTCATTATCCAGGCTCTGGAAAGAATATATAATCACAATATTCTCCATATGTTCCGATTCTCTAAAGGAAAAAATTCCTTTAAAAAAAATGATAGATGGCAGTCTTCACTGTGGCAGAACATTCATGTACTGACTTTCCCGATAGATGTTATCTAAAGATGATCAACGCACCTTGGAAAGCCATTAACGTGAGAGGCAGCATGTTCGGTCATGATAGGGTAGTATATATGTCAGTCATCTGTCTGCAAGAGTCCCCAAGGACTTGTTGATACAATAGCCCATAATCACTCTAAGGATCAATCCAGCAATTTGCATTTTTAAAAGTCCCTAACTACCTATTTTCACAATAGACAGTCCCCTATATTTCTGTGGCTCCAGATGGGATCACTCTCCTCTCTAAAGAGGGCATTTTAGCTTCCTTTCTGCATACGCCTTGCTTTAGCATTATGAATGAGTTCTCAGAACTGATTGCAATAGGCAGATCTCCTTAGTTTCCAAGCTGTCCTTCCTCATAAATACATACACAGAATATGTGCAAACATGGCCTCCTTTGGGGGGATTATTTGTTTATCATTTGGTGTTTCTCAGGTTTGGTAGAAAATTGTACCAGGTTATATTTGACTCTATTATTGAGTCCTGATGACCTGCCAATAGCCTGACCCTGAGTGCCTCCAAGGTTTGGAGATCTTGCAGGGTGCAGTTGCCATGCAGAGCTCCATTACAGAAGTTGTCTCTGACTCTCTTTGAGTGTCCATGTATGTATGATATCTTAGAGACTAAGAACTTTGGAGAACCTACAAGTACCAGTCCAGAACTTCTAAATAAAGTGAAAACTCTGAGGCCCTACTTGGGGCATTGAATATATAGGATCTAGAATTATTATATGTGTTCAAACTTTTTGGCATTACAAACCTTTAGTTTAACAAATAAAAACACTTTTAATCAGTCCCCTCCCTGCCACTTACTAGGTAAGCAACTTTGGACTTTAATCTGTTTGGATTTCAATTTTTTCTTTGTAAAATGGGAGGCATAAGGTACAAAACCCACGTAAGGTACAATACCAGAAGATTTTATAATCTTAAAGTCGCTTTAATTTCTAGTATTCTGTGATGTATGAAGATGTATATTGATCTGTAGCCAGTGAATCATGTTAGGCAGGGGTAGGGAGAAGATATTATTAAATAGATAGGGAGGGAAACCAAAAAGCTATTACATATTAGGGTGTTATGTATTAGAGAGATAACATATTAGTGATACGTAAAATTGTTACATACATGTGTTAGTGAGATTAGGAATATAAATTATAGAGCATGATGATTTAAAATTTTTTAATCTTGTTCTTCTCCAGATTATAGGAAAATAAATGCTATATGTTGTTGTTGTTCATATCACAAATGGCCATTATAAATGTTGGGAGTGGGAAGATTTTCAAAGTTCAACCTCCAAACCATTGCTTGATTTTCCTCTGTGACATCATTGCTAAATACTTGATTATGCTTGAAAAATTCAACTGAAGGGGAGTTCAGTACTTTTGGAGCCAATCCCATTCATCCCAGTCAGGAGTGTGTCCTTATATTTGGCTAAAGTCTGTTTCCCTGTACAGACAGACAGGGAAACAGAACAGTATTTTTACTGGTCTTAAAAATAGTGTTCAAAATTAACAAAGAAACTCCCAGTTTTATGGTATGGCCTGTGGGAAATTGAACAGAACCAAAATCTTCCTCATGTACTTTTGTGTTGAGTCTGGTCTTGTCTCGAGAAGAAACATAGTAAAGTTGAAAATGCTACTCCAAGATGGAAAAGAAACGGGATTCATAAATAACCTTGCCGGTTAAAAATATGAAATAATAAATAGTAATTACAGGAGAAACTAGTGGAGAAACACTTAAAACTTAATTCCACTTTGAAGTACTCCATGGACCTTCTGGGCAGGGGATTCCTGAACAGAGTTGTGTAATTCTTTTAGAGCCCAGTTATCTCTTGCTTTCTCATCACCTGCCTTGTTGAAAATGAGGATGTTGATACATGGTCAGAGGATATGTCTTTTTGGGTGCTGTATTTGCAGATACCAGCTAAGACGCATTGGGTCCAAGATTTGGTGGAATGAGTAAAGATGATATAGACCGAGATACTCAAAGGTCTAAGGGCACACAAAAACTAAACTGCTAGAGGGTATTACTCTCTCACTTAAGTGAGAAGTCTCTGGCTCACTTTATCCATGTGGACCTTCATTATATCTCTACCCTATATCCAGAGTCCCTTTTAACCTCCAAGATTCTGATGCTTTTTGAGCATCAGAATGAAGAAATGCCTCTATTTCACACATTTTGTGGCACACAGGGTCCCTGTACTTCTGCCTCTAGTCAAACATTGCCCCTGAACTCAAGCGAGACACCCACTTTGGTCTGTGTACATGGTTCCTTAGTGCCGTTTCTTCTGCTTCTTCATTTTCTAGTTAGTCATATGTTATACCCTTATATGCTAGATTTTCTTCACCTTTCTCTCTTTCTGCTCATGTTCATAGTTCTGTCTTTGCAGATCATTGTTCACTTGAAGCTTTGCTATCTGTCAGTCCCTCTCCTCCTTTCAACCTTTCTTCTCCCCCAACCCCAGTCTGAAAGCCAAGTAAATTAGCTTCTCACCCCTGCCCCCAGTTTAACAAAAAACCCTATATTCCTCCAACAGTGTCTGTTCTTGGATTTGCAGTCAGCAGCCATCTCCAATAACCATCAGGCTGTCAGCTTTGCAGCTCTCTACCACCTCCCACCTCCCCCATCACTCACCAGAGGAAAAAGAGAGCCAGAGCAAGAGCTTGAAATATATCATGCAATAGTGTATCATGAATTTGTTGTGAATCACAGCGGTGAAGCAGGTTTATTTATTTCTGAGACCTTAAATCAATACAAAGTAGGTCTCTTAGTTCTGAACCTGGGATGGAGTGTGAAAAAATGAGCCCATTGTACTCTTAAAACTTTGGGGAAAGGAGATGACAGCTATATAATTCCATTTACCAGGCACTAGGGGCTTTAATGTGAAGGTGACAGGGAGCTCTTTGTGCATTTAGAGTACCATATCTTCTAAATAAAAGATCTGTAGACTTGATAGTGGAGCATAGCTCCAAGTTTAATAATCTCCAAGCATTATACTGAGCCAATATGTTCCCAAGTCAGAGAGGTCCCCCAAAACACTCATAAATTAAAAGTGCAAGAACTGCACACGTTGGTTGGTAGATTAGAAATGCAAGGACTCCAGTCTTTTCTGGGAGGAAGATAGACCTGGGCCCTGTCTGTGCACAGACTACTGTGCGAATATGATAAAGATGTGAGATACAGGACTGTTTAGAAACCTGACTCCTGGCTGTTCATCATTCTAAGGAATGTCCCTGGTGCATGGATCCAAATCTAGCTATGTCCCCTTTCATTCAGAGTGGTCATCATCACACAGTCTAATCAGCTAATGTACACAGTAGTGTTGAATTATGAAAGGAGAAGCTTTAAGAGCTTTTTAGATTGAACTGCAGATTACCTTGCCCAGGCTTCAAGATTTTCTGGTTGATTCTTGACTGATGTTTTAAGAATGTCTCAATGTCTGGAATTTAAGCCTTTTAAAATAGTATGTGCATTGGAGAAATTGAGAAATTAGTGTTATTGAGGAAAAGTACCCACCCAAATTTAACCAAGAATGTAAGATAACAAATATGAGAAGTCAAGACCATTAGGACATGTAATCAACTTTGGAGTATCTTCATTTTTTAACTGACCCATTGATAAAATATGCCTTTTTTTTTTTAAACAGTTAAAACAGGTTTATGCAGCTCAGTAGAGCAACCCTAATATAATATGACTTTACAGAGAGTTACTAGTTTAATTTTAGCCCAGGTAAAGAATTTTGAAAGGGGGAAGGCGACGCCTGTGGCTCAGTGAGTAGGGCGCCGGCCCCATATACAGAAGGCGGCGGGTTCAAACCCTGCCTCAGCCTAACTGCAAAAAACTAGCGGAGGCTTGGCGCCTGTGGCTCAAAGGGCTAAGGCACCAGCCACGTACAGCTGAGCTGGCAGGTTCGAATCCGGCCCAGGGCCCGCCAAACAACAATGATGGCTGCAACCAAAAAATGGCCAGGTGTTGTGGCGGGTGCCTGTAGTCCCAGCTACTTAGGAGGTGGAGCCAAGAGACTCGCTTGAGCCCAGGAATTGGAGGTTACTGTGAGCTGTGATGTCACAGCACTCTATCCAGGGTGACAGCTTAAGGCTCTGTCTCAAAAAAAAAAAAAAAAGAATTTTGAAAGGGGAGAAATTGTCTACACTGGGGAAAACTAAAATGGCAGGAAAATCGAAATATTCACTTTGCTTAAGAAAGATGCTACACATTAAAACACTGAAAGACATCTTTTGTTTATAGTACTTCAACTTGCTAGAAATGTAAATTAAAGCTGGGTTTTTATAAAGCACTAAGAATTATGGTAGTTAGCAGGAATTTGTTGCATGCCTGTTAGTTACAAGATATTCTTATACTGTGAAGATAAAAGATGATTCCTGCTTTCATGGTGCTTAAAGTTTAGATTAAAAGATAATAACAGACCTTTTATAAAGCTCTGCCTACCAGATGTCAATGAGAAACATAAACCCAAAGGTCACAGAGATAGAGAATCAGTGCTAGTCCTCTAGAAGCCAGGCCCCAGCAAGCCCTGGACTCTGGAGCCCAGCCACTGGTGGGCACAGTGGTCAGCAACACCATGTAGCCATCTGCTGCCAACACCAGCCAATTCAGAAAAATCAGTAAGAGGTGACTGCCAAACTGTTTAAAAAAACTTTTTCATCTTTAGAAAACATGATCTGGTAAAATACTAGTATCCGGAATGTATAAAGAATTAGAATTTGGCCAGGCATGATGGCTCACACCTGTATATCCCAGTGCTTTGGGAGGCCAGTGTGGAAGGGTTGGTTGAGCCCATGAGTTGAAGATCAGCCTGGGCAATAGCAAGACCCCAGCTCTATAAAAATTTTTAAAATTAGCCAAGCAAGGCTAGGCACAGTAGCTCAAACCTATAATCCTAGCACTCAGGGAGGCCGACTGGGTGGATAGCTTGAGCTCATGGGTTTGAGACCAGCCTGATCAAAAAGTGAGACCCTGTTTCTACTAATAATAGAAAAAACTGAGGCAACAGGATTGCTTGAGCCCGAGTTGGAGGTTGCTGTGAGGTATGACACCACGGCACTCTACCCAGAGCAACAGCTTTAGACTCTGTCTCAAAAAACAAACAAGCATGGTGGTGCATGCCTGTCTCAACTACTTAGGAGACTGAGGTAGGAGGAGCCCAAGAGTTCCTGGTTACAGTGAGCCACTGCACTCCAACATAGGCAACAGAGACACTATCTCTTTAAAAAAACAAACAAAACAATTCCGGGCCAGCGCAGTGGCTCAATCCCAACACCCTGGGAGGCTGAGGTGGTTGGATTGCCTGAGCTCATAGGTTTGAGACCAGCCTGAGCAAGAACTAGACCCTGTCTCTAAAAATAGCCAGGCGTTGTGGCAGGCTCCTGTGGTCCCAGCTACTCAGGAGTCTGAGGCAAGAGAATCTCTGTTTCTCTCTCTCTCTCTTTTTTTTTTTTTTTTGCATTTTTTGGCCAGGGCTGAGTTTGAACCTGCCATCTCTGGCATAGGGGGCTGGCACCCTACTCCTGTGAGTCACAGGCGCCACTCTCTTGAGCTCAGGAGTTTGATGTTGCTGGAGCTATGATGCCACCCTACCAAAGGCAACCAAGTAAGGCTTTGTCTCAAAAAAAAAAAAAAATTTTTCAGAATTCAAAAAGAAAACAGCCCAGGCTCTGCGCCTGTGGCTCAACGGGCTAAGGCACCAGCCACGAACACCTGAGCTGGCGGGTTCGAATCCAGCCTGGGCCCACCAAACAACAATGATGGCAACCAAAAAATGGCTGGGTGTTGTGGCGGGCACCTGTAGTCCCAGCTACTTGGGAGGTTGAGGCAAGAGACTCACTTGAGCCCAGGAATTGGAGATTGCTGTGAGCTGTGATGTCACAGCACTCTATCCAGGGTGACAGCTTGAGGCTCTTGTCTCAAAAAAAAAAGAAAACAACCCAGTAGTTAAAAACATGGACAAGAAATTTGAAGAGACACTTCACCAAAGAAGTTAAAGGATGGTAAAATAAGCATATGAAAAGATGCTTATTGTCAGTCAGTAGGGAAATGCAAATTAAAACCACCATTGTCATCACTAAAGTTTGTTTTTAAATGTTTAACTGATGAATACCAAGTGTTGATGAGGATGCAGGACAATTCTCATATATTATTGGTGGGGATGCAAAATGATACAGTCACTTTAAATATAAAAATATATTTATAAACACATATATTTACACACACATATGTTTATATAAAAGCTGTAAAACCTAGCAATCCCAATCTTAGAAATTACCAATAGGAATGGAAATATTTGTCCCCTTAAAAAACCTGCAAAAAAATGTCTATAGCAGCTTTATCTACAACCCCACCCCCCAACTAGAAACAACCCAAATGTCCACCACTAGGCAAACGTGATCAAGTTGTGATACTTCCATAAAATGGAATACACTCAGAAAACATAAAAGAATTACTGATACTTGCATCAACATGAATAAATCTCAGATACAGTATGCTAACTCAAAGAGGCTAGACTCAGAAGCCTACGTAACTGTATGACTCCATTTATATAACATTTTAGAAAAGGCGAAACTATCAGGACAAAAAGTAGACAAGTGGTTATTAGAGGTAGTAGAAGAGGACTGATCACAAAGGAGCATGAGGGGGCAGCGCCTGTAGCTCAGTGGGTAGGGCGTCGGCCCATATACCGAGGGTGGCGGGTTCAAACCCTGCCCCAGCCAAACTGCAACAAAAAAATAGCCAGGCACTGTGGCGGGCGCCTGTGGTCCCAGCTACTCGGGAGGCTGAGGCAAGAGCATCACCTAGGTCCAGGAACTGGAGGTTTCTGTGAGCTGTGTGACACCACGGCACTCTACCGAGGGTGATAAAGTGAGACTCTGTCTCTACAAAAACAAAACAAAACAAACAAAAAAAAAAAAAAACAAAGGAGCATGAGGAAACTTTCTGGGATGATGAAAATGCTCTCTATCTTCACTGTCACGGTAGCTATATGACCATATTTGTCAAAATTCATAGAATTCTACACCTAACAACAGTTTTGCTACATGTAAATTATGCTTCAGTGTATCAAATTTATTTAAAATTTTAAAAATGTTCAATTAATTCATTTTTCATACTCTCAGGTCCCTTACTAAATGACCAATTGGTGGATCCCTGGGATGAGAGATTTCTTTCAGAAGTCAGCTTTCTCTCCCCAAACCTGTGCTTTTTCTCATATATTCAACAGGCAGACTATCATGTGGCTCTTCTCTGTTCCTCAACATTAAAAACGAGTCTTTGTTCCTTCCCCAGTCCTCTTTCAAATCCGTATTGTCTTTCTGCCATCTAATTCATCCCTCTGTTGTCCACTGGGCCCTACACCTCAGCAAAGAGTGTTCTAGTGGCCTGTATCTGTCTCTTTTTGGCTAAATATCTTTTCCTATCACTGGTAGTACCGTCCCTTTCCCCCAGTTTTTCCTTCAGCAAACCTGATCACTTCATGATTTGCTGCATATAGAGAAGCTTTTGGTCTCACAGTGGATAGTCTTGAATCTAGCTGTGGCTCAAGTCAGAGGCTTTCCCCTCCTCCACCAACAGTATGTCATGGAGCCCCTTCACCATCCCAGTCCTAGTCTGCCAGCTGCCAACAAGCACTCCAGTTTGCCAGTGGCAGCAAGATCAGGAAAGGTGGGGGAAAGAAGTTATTACCCTGTGGCTGTGTGTTAGGAAACTGTATTTTGGAACCCCCCAAATATTCTTGGTCACATAGGTACTTGATCTGTCTCTAGAGATTTAGTTCCATTCACCCTTGGATATATTCCTGGAGAAACATTTACACAGTAATATGTGCTGTGCCACTTAAAATTGTTAATTGGAGATTGAATTACTTGTCAGCTTTTAAAAATGTAGTCCTCGCAGGTCAGGGAGGAAGATGTTAGCAGCACTGAGCAGATGAGCTATTGCATTTTTTTCTTCCCCTTCCGCTTTTCCCTCCCCCTCCCTTCTCCTCTCATCTTTCCTTCTTTTGTCCCTATTATACCACTTTTTCCTTCCTCCTACTTATTTTTTCTGAGATCTACTCTCTCTTCCTGATTTAGCAAAACCTTTATCAAAAACCTGGCATATCCCAGGGTGACTTTAATATCTAGAATCATGGATGAAGTCCAGTGATTACAATTGCTCAGTAAATTTGCAAAACCCCTCTTCATATCCTCTTGAGAATGGAAATATCCTAATGAGGAGGAGGATTGCAGTGAGGACTCAGCTTGTATAGCCTAATTTTTAGATGCAGGACGAATTTTGAACTCCCTGCTTCTTTAAATAGAAGATGCCCTGACCCACCGAGGATTGTTTAAAAAAAGGAAAGATTGGCTGAAGGGGGAAAAGCAGCGGTAGATTTCATTTTTTTTTTTTTATTCCATCATCAATAGGCATCATTATTTTTCACATCTTCAGCACATGATTGCAAATATTTGTCTTTAAGTCTAAGGCTCCCCACCATTATGTGTATATCAGGACAAAAGCAATTTTTTAAAAATTGAGCTAAGTTGCTTCTGTGAAACTTGGAAAGCTCAATGCCTGTGCTGACAAATATCCTGACAAGTAAATACTATACTCATTCAGTATTACATAGTGATTTTATTTGCACAAAACCTCACAATGCTCTGCCACTTCAGTCAAACGTCTGGAGCACTGGGGAAAGGAAGAACGTGTTTATCTTGATCTCCAAAAAGGGATTTAAGGGAGAGAGCAGGCGGTATATTAGACTGTTTTCATTGCCTGTCAGCTGTGGTAAACCTGAGCTGTCTGCAGTGTCTCTAGATAAGCAGCAACGGCAGCAGAGGCCTTAGCATGTAAGTATGACTGCATTCATTTGTACTTCTTATGCTTCTCACCATTTGTAAAGGCTACATAGCATCTTTGGTGAAGCCTTTAACAATTGTGTCTCTCCTAATCACCAGTTTATGTGGTGCCCTTAATTCTCAGGTCTTCCAGCTGTAATGAATGAAGCTCTGGATGAGGCTTAAGTTTATATTAAGAGTGGGCGAGGATCCTCTTTGCTCTCAGATTCATCCCTTACTCAATTCTGTCAGCGGTGGCACTCTTCAGCAGAGGACCCCAAGGTGGTGCCTGACCCTGATAGTTCATGGTTCTGCTTCCCCACTCAGACCTGGAGGGCAACAAAATGGGGCCACTGTTTGAATGGCTTCTATGTTTAAATGGTTATTAGTGCTTGTTGGGCAGATAAAAGTTTGCATCATATACAGTAGAAAACACGAGAGGAATAATTTGGGAACTGAAATATGACAGTCAACTTGTCTAAGGTAGAAAAGCACATGTTGAGGTTTAAAAGAATGATAAGCAAAGCTCAGCTGCTTCATGAGAACATGCTGATGAGTGGGTTATTTACCCTAAGTTTTCCTGTAGAAGGTTGATAGGGCAACATTATGAGAAATGAAACGAAAGTTCTGTCCAAGTGGGCTCTTTTTGTCTTCCTATATGCCTGTTAGGATTTGTGTTAACTGTTCTAGCGTGATTTTTTCAGAGTTCGGCAGAATGGATTTTGTGCTGGCCCAGATTCTGCTTCCTTGGTTGGAGCTTTTGTTTTGAAGTATTCTAAAATCATTAAAACCACTTGAGTCAGCAATGACCCCTATAAATCAGGAGCTATTGTTTGTGCCCTCATTCTACTGGTGCATGCTCCAAACAGTCATTGAAGATGAACTAGAGGGTATACTTTCTCTTCACCAGTTGATAAGTGGCTATGATTGTTAGCATTTGTTTGTGGTTAGTGAAGCAGATTTCCTTTCTGTGCCCATCCCCACCCCACCCCCTTCTCCCAAGATAAGAGTGGCCCTCTGTTAGTCTAGGCTATAATTTTTCTCTTTAATTTCTAAATTAATTGAATCTTCTCACACAACAAACATTTCCTTAGCTCAGAAATAATGTTCTTGATTGTGTTAAGCCTTGGGTGGGTGTCTTCTGAACCCAGAGGAGAAATACTCCTGCCCTCTCAGAACAATACCAGAGCCCAAGTCACAGCTAATAAAGGGTAGGCAAGCTAAGTTGTTGAAATCTTGCTCCTACCAAGTTTGTCTCCCATCATTCTGTGAAAATACAGAGTAGAATGAAGTGTGGAGAATCTCTGGGAGTAGTCTTGATTCTGGAAACTTTTTCTCTTAGAAATGAAGGGGCAAAGGTGTCTGACGAAGGTGTGTTTAAATAGCTAAACAGCTCTTGTTCTGCTTCCATCCCTCTTCCTGAGCTTCATCCTTCATCAGTCCATTATTAATTTTAGATGCAAAAGATTTTAAGTTGTTGGACATTATCAATTACTAGAGATAGGGGAAAAAATAGTTTCTGAGTAGAAAATGGCCCAGCTCTTTCTTCTAGGCCAAGGAATGCTTGGGTCCTGACATAGATTGTGAATATCAGATATTGAGGGTCAGCACACTGTCTCCTTTTTTATTACTTTTTTCCCTTTCCAATTTTATTTTAATAATTAAAAATAATGCTGATCACATTCAATGACTTCTAGCAGAGAGGCAGTCTGTCCCAGAAGGACCAGTTGTGGGCCATCGGGTTTATGACAACCATAAAACCAGAGCCAGATCAGAGCGCAGCCTCCTTGAGTGACAGGGTTTCTGCCTTCGCCAGGATCCCCCATCAACTGACTGCTTTGGATATTTATTTTGGTTTGGATTTTTGTTCTGTTTTGTTTCCTGATGCGTGTGTGAGTGTGCATGTGTGCACACATTTAAAGATATAAATGAAACAGGTATGTAATTCCCTCTGCCTGTTAGAAAGACTAAAGCCATAAAAATAACAAACGGCGTGTATTTGCTAGAATGTCAAAGTTATGAGTTTATTTTGTAATGATGTGCTCCTGCCTTCATGAGGTAAACTGGCCGTGGCAGAGGTGTTATTAGTAATATGGACTCAGCGGAGCAGAAAGCCGAGTGACCGAGAGATCAGTGTATCAGTCAGAGAGAGGGCAAATGGAAAGAGACAGCAGGAGAATGAGAAAAAAGCCGCCGTGCTCTGGCCCGAGATTAAAGATGGACTGCGAGGAGGACGGGAGCCCCAGGCTCAGATACGGTTCCCCTGTCCATGGGGCTCCCTCAAAGGAGTTGCCAGCATGTTGCTCAGCCGGGGGCTGCCTGAAAGTTTTGTTCCCTGTGCTTCCTTATCAAGGAAAATAGTAATCTGAGAGCAATTTTGCTTTCCATATTCCTTTCAGAAAAGTCTTCTACACCCCTTCTGGCTGAAGTTAAATGGAACCAAGGCCAGCTAGGTCACACTGAGGTTATTACTTTGGTCCCCACTTCCCCAGCTTTTGGAAGGTCTTGATGTAGGGGCTGCCCTAGCACACTGGGGAAACTCCCAAAGCTCCTAACAAGAAGAGGCGAAATGGGAATATACAGGTAGAATTTGCTGGCCCTTAATTTGTTAGGTTCTCCCCAGAGACTGAAAATTAATGAAAGTTAGTAAGGAGGAAATTTTGTATTGTCGTTATTTTTTAAAGGCTATGGGGAGAAGGAAAAGAAAAGGTAAAATACAGTAAGTGCTCTACAACTGTTTAGAGCTCTCCAGGGCTACCCAAGATGACTGGCAATTACTACACACTCAGCAGTTCGCAATAGTCAGTGATCAGGCTGCCCAGCTTCCATCTGCTGGGTCAGAAAACCTCCCTCCCTGAAAGAAATTATTAACCAATCTTCGAGGGGAAAAAGAAACCCTACAATTTCTAAGTCCAAGAATATCTTTTTCTTCCTTTTTTCTTCTTCAAAGGAAACTTTGTGGTTTCCAATTGCTGCAGGTCGCCTTCGACCTCACAAGGGTTAAACTCCAGGGATACACAGGGAGTGAGGCCCTGAATCCCTGGAGGCTTGGAAGGGAAGGAGGAGGGGAAATGGGCTGATACAAATCACAGCCGTGCTCCCAGTACACAAAGAAGACTTGAGACTCAGGGTTCGTGTATGTATCATGAGTTGCTTCAGGATTTTGCCAGCTTTAGGGCTTTGGTGTGGGGACCAGCTTTAAAAACCAAATGGAAGGGAAAGAAATAATCCTTTTTAAAAATACGAAACCCAAGCCCCAACAGAATTTCTTTAATTGAGACTTGTCAGTAAAGATTGTACATAGTAAGGCATATTACTTTTTGTGTGTATAGGCACAAAAAAGACCTGCTGGGGTCCCAGCCTAACCCACCACTGCAATTTCTGCTGAGTCCAAGTATGCTGAGGATGTATCTATGGCAGCTACTGGAGGGAGAGAGGTTTGCTGAATTTTAAACTGATTATTTAAAAACCTTTTTTGTTTTCTAAGTTTTCTTCTTAGGAAGAAGGTTCAGGTCGTCCCTCAGAACAACCCATTGGAAGCTGGAGTTTCTGTCTTATGGAGAAAAGAACCCATTTTAGTGAGAGTTATGAAATAGACTATGTCTTTATTTCTATAGAAACAAGTGTCTTTCTCTTGCTCATTTCTCTAGGTTCTTGGGCGGGAGGTATATACCTCCAATAATCAGCTTGGGGGCATCCAGATCATGCACAACAATGGGGTGACCCACTGCACCGTTTGTGATGACTTTGAAGGGGTATTCACTGTCCTGCACTGGCTGTCCTACATGCCCAAGGTGAGCCCTTCCTGCCCAGCACTGACATAGCCTGCAGAACCTGTCATTTCCACCATAGCTCATTACCTCTGTGTTTGAGGTCTTCTCTCTTATGTTGGAGGAATTTTATATGACATTTCCCTGAAAACTGTTAATTTTTTTCCTTCTACCTTTAAAATGCCTTTAGATTTCATTAATTAGCCCCCTTTTAATGTTTCCCAGCCATAGAAGCCTTCATGGCCCATCTAGGTTCAGACACCAGCATATTAAGGCTTCCTCCTTATTGTGGGTTTTCTCCTTTGTAGTAGCCACCCACCCCTCTGGGGAGCTTCCCAGAAAGCGTGGGCACACTGAAAGCTCAAGTCAAACACACCACTTTGCGCTAAGCTCCTAAATGAGACTTGAAACCTATTCGTGTTCCTTAGGGCTTGGAATGTAATTGGGATGCTTCTAGCTGATGATTGGGACTAACAGGTATGATTCTGTGTGGGAGCTTTGCTGTGTCTCCTGATGTCCTGACTGAGTTGGAGTATAGAGCTGTTGTTCATCTACTGCTGTGCTCTTTCTCTTCCAATCTCCTTTTAGAGTGTGCACAGTTCAGTTCCTCTTCTGAGCTCCAAGGATCCTATAGACAGAATCATTGAGTTTGTTCCCACAAAGGCTCCATATGACCCTCGATGGATGCTAGCAGGCCGTCCTCACCCAAGTACGTATATGTACCTCATGGTGCCCTGGCTCTCAAGCTTCTGGTCTTCCCTTCAATCGCTGTCCAATTCCTGCACTATAGCATAGGACTAAGAAAACGGCTAAATACATAGAAATGATAAATATCTGAAAAACAGCTTTCTGAAGAAAAAGGTGGAAAATTCTTCACGAACAAATGAAAAATAAATAAGATTTACAAATCAGCCATTGAGGTCAGGCAGTACAGTGACCAAGATAATTTCTTTTATTTATTCTGTTATCAAAGCACTTATTACTGAATGAGCTCAAAGACATTAAAACAGTTCAAAGTAATCCATAAAATCATAGACTTATAGGACTAGAATCTTGGACCATCTAGTCCC